>WEIU01010082.1:350192-361790 GCA_013389925.1 Aegithalos caudatus
AAAAAAAAAAAGTTAAGGCAGAGAAATTGTGCTAGAAAAGCAGAGGCCCTTTGCCTTTCCTTTCTGCTGAGTATTATTATTTACTCCTAGAATAGGTGAGGAGTTAAGGGAATGAAAATCTGACCCAAAGAAAGCATGAACATTAACAGAGATGTTCCTTGTGCAATTTAACAATAATAGTGCTGAATCATCACACTGAAAAAACACATCACCATTTTTGGGAAAAAAATGCAGTCTTCTAACTGAGCCAGGTTTCTCTATGGACAAATTTTGTGGTGACTCCTCTGGAATAAGTCACTCAAAATTTCCTAGATTAAACTCTAAACTACTACCAACCATGCCTACTCTGTCAAAACAACTGATTTTTATTTCTACCCCTGATACTGCAAGGCTCTTCCTCACTTTCTAAAGATGCATTATAGGAATCTTATAATTCATATTTCTTCTTAAGCCTTTTCGGATCAATCATCATGACCAAGCACAGCAGGTTGCTATTCAAATTTTCTCCATGTATCCTATCCCTGTATATAATGGGTCTTATGGATGTACACTTTTGCTCCTTTACTCATAATAAAAACTTATTTAAGCAAACGCTTTTCATTTGGAGTATTTTAAATGGGACGGGGTAATCCTGGTTATGTTTACAAATCTGGGGCTTTGGGTGGATGGCAAGTTGAACATGAGCCAGCAGTGCCCTGGCAGCCAGGGGGGCCAACCTGTCCTGGGGGGAATCAGGCACAGCATGGCCAGGTGGGCAAGGGAGGGGATTGTCCTGCTCTGCTCTGAGCTGGGGCAGCCCCAGCTTGACTGCTGGGGAAAGTTTGGGGTGCTACCATATAAGAGCATCCAACTCCAAGAGTGTGTGCAGAGGCGGGGGACCAAAATTGTGAAAGCTCTCGAGGGCAAAACTTACAAGGAGTGCCTGAGGTCTCTTGGCTTGTTCAGCTTGGAGAAGGGAAGGCTGAAGGGTGACCTCATCTCAGCCTACAGCTTCCTCAGTGGGGTCAGGGGAGGGAGAGGTGCTGTTCTCCTCTGTCTGGTGACCAGCAAGGGCATGAGGAAATGGAATGAGGCTGTATCAGGATTGGACATAAGGAAAAGTTTCTTCATCCAGAGGGCTGGTCACTTAAACAGGCTTTCCCAGGGAAGTGGTTGTGGTGACATGCCTGGAGGAGCATAAAGACAATGCTCTTAATAATATGGTTTATTTATAGATAGTTCAGTGAGGAGCAGGGAGTTGGACTTAATGATCCTTATAAGCCCCTTCCAACTTGAGATATTCTATGTTTCTGTGAATTTTCTGGCTGAGTTGGTTCATTGATTTCAGAGAGGTGAGGAATGAGTTTGTCATGATGCTGGGCTAAGATAGAATACTGAACCCAGTTTTCTTCCAGGAAGGGACATGTCTGACCCATACTTTGTCCGCTGAAACTAGTCAGATACAGCAAATCCTGCACAAAACATGATTCATCCAGTTTCTCTGAAACAGCAGTTGATAAGCAGTCTGGGAGACAGCTGGATATGTGCAGAATCTACATGCCACTGAGACATTGCATTGCCTCAGAGAACACAGGGGAATGGGAAATGGGAAGAATTTTTTTACTTATCTTTGTGGTGTGTTTACAAAGCTTTATGGGCTTTTATTCAGAAGGTAAAGAGAATAATCATGCTAGGAGGTGGGATGTCTATAGTGAGTTATAGTTTTCCCCTGGAACTAATTATTCATCTCTTTGTTATTGAAGGAAGAAAGGAAACAGAACTGTGAGGAACTGTCACAAAGAAGCACCAGCAAAGTGAAACAGAAAGATTTTGGGGGGGACAGTTAGTGCAAGAAGACTATGCTCTTTCCTGATTCCAGTATGTACAACATAGCACCAGTGCTGCGAGGACTTTGGTGGAAGGCTTTTTCAGTTCCACCATACAACATTTATTTGCTTGTTCTACTTGTTTTGGCTTCCCCTGCTCCATCCTCCAAAATAACACCTATTTTGGCAGGACCTAGGGCACACGACTTTCTGGTAGCAAACATGATCTTGCAAAAGAACAAAGATAACATGACACCACCTTCACTGGAACGTAAATAGTTCAAATATATTTCTTCACTTTCTTTTATCTTGGCTGATTGCTGATCAAGAGATAACAAATGGGGAAATGTGTTGCAAGAGAGATAACAATGTGTTTGCTATAGTATTAGAGTTTCTGTTGATCTGGTCATGGAAATAGGGCACCTAAATTCCTAAGGACACTTACATTTCAGCAGTTTTGTTCTAAACCTGCAATATTTCCAGGCTGTTTTAGTTTCTATCAATTAAAGCATATTTCTTCACAAACAGAAAGCACAAAGAAGTACATCTGCTCCTGTGTGTAGACAGATCTTTTCAGTGCTAACTCCTGATTTCTGTTGACTTCAGCTGCCAGTCCAGCAACAAGCAGTCATATTCTTGTCCTCAGTAGTCACTTCCTTAAAAGAAAAAAAAAAAAAAAAAAACCACCAAAAAACCAAACCATGCATTCCCAGTCCTGTTTTCAGAAACCATTTTGGAATTTGGCAAATCATACCCCCATTAATGAATGGATGCTGGAGTCCTCAGATACCAGACAGAGAAATATTTGTTTGAATGCAAAAAGTTTCAATAGCCTTCCACCTCTGAGGTACTGTAGCTTCTGTAATAACAGGCACGCAAAGTACAAGTCCTTAGAGGAACAAGGCTGGAGCTATCCCCAAGCTATGTGCCAGATATCAGACCTCCACCACTCAGCATGGAACAAACCCTTTCCTTTCTGCCAACAAATAAGGCTACAGCTTCTTTTCGTCACCCTCAAAGAAGCAAAACATTTAGCATCATGTCCTAGAGACTTCAGCTTTCTGCTGTGTCATGAAGTACAGGTGGATTATGCTCGTTTGCCCACAGAATGTTTTTCAGCACAAGTGTAGAAGAAGGCTCATACTCACAGCTTTAGGATGTGTCATTAGAGGCTTTTATTGCTCTACCACCACACCCCACATATATTTGTAATTTCAAGCACGCGAAGAGACAAAATTAATTCAAAGGATTAGTGAGATGTGCTGATACAAGACCACACTTGCTTGCTTTCTTGTGGTCTTACAATGGGAAGAAATTTCTCTAATTATATCTCTAATTCCAGAGATGACAGAATTTGACCCCGAGGCCTTACTGTTTATTCCAGTACTAACTGTTCTAATACATAACAATGCAGGTAATATTGCGTGGTTGAATTAAGTCAGTTATTTGCAAAAATTGGTCTCCTGAAGTTCACAGAGTTAGAGAGTAACTTGTGTTGGAACGGGCAGCTGACAGTCATCTGGTCTTAACTTTGGAAACACATCAGGGCCCTTCCCAGCCAAATGTTGCATATCTTTAAATCTGCAGAATACACAGTGTTAGGACTAATTTAATTTTAAACATAAATCTAAATATCACTAATGTAGTAGTTTAGAATATCTTGCCAGCTTAGCTTTCTCTCACCAAATGAGAGTTGGCCACGTGTGAGAATGAGCCCTACCGGTTCCTTAATTTTGATTCTTCCCATGCCCAGTCCACAAAGCTCTCACGGATTTTCCTTACTTTTAAAAGTCTTGGAGCCAATGCAGCATACCTCTGAAAATCCCAAGGAATGTTTAGTCAGCCATATGAACAGGAAATTCCTAGGACTGTTAGCAATTCTTAGGAACAAAATTGAGATAATAGATAACTTCATGCTACGCATTTTAATCCAGAAGCATAATTTATACTTTATCTACATTTTATTATATGGGAATATCACTGGGATATTGTTTGCACCTGGCCTCTATTTCCTCATTGTTACAGTATTCCACTTCACAAGAAAAAGTGTTTAATACAATACAGCCCAACTTTCACAAGACAGGAACAAACAGTCTCAAATTGCATTCTACTCCAAACTAATTTTGTGCTCTTATTTCTTTAACTCATTCATCACTTTCTTCCTTTTTCTAAATGCTAGCAATAGCATCCCACAGCAGGCAAAGAATGAATTTCTACTAGGAGCACCTTCAGAGAACAGGAAGAGGTTGCTAGAGGTGAGCAAATCCTTACAAGGAAGGCTGACTTCTTAGTCACACAGGTATAATTCCAGCTTAGTTGCTCTGATAAGAAGCCAATAAGGAGTGGGAGAATAACGAGGTGCCAGATGTGTTTTTGTAAGGAACGGAATTACAAATCAAAAAGAGCAGTGGAGGAATCATTGAACTTCACAGGGTTGTGTGCAGGAGCAATTCCTCTTTCCTCTTCCCTCTTTTCTTTTTAATTTCATTTTTCATTTTTCATTCTGCCTCATTTCCCTTGGATGTGGTTCATTAACTATCTTTCCCCAAGGTGCTGACTATCCCCACCCTTACCATGCCCTCCTTTTTTCTGCTTGCCCTTCAGCAATCTCCGCTTCTGTAGGTAGTGAAGGAAGAGGGCAGGGCTGGAGTCAAGGCTTGATTTTAAGAGGAGAAATTTTAGGGAGAGGAAGAAAGTGTGAGGACAGTTTACCCCTCCTACTGCCTGGAGGGACCATCTGCTATGAAATTATGCTGTGTCAGCTACAGAGGCTAAGCTGCATCTGCAGGAGGTGGGGGGAGAGCCCCTCCTCCAGGCACAGAGAGCCATTGCTCTGCCTTTCCTTACATGTCTTCTGGTAACTTTCCTTAGCCTGATGTTGCATCTGTTCTACTGAATTCAAATTAGTCTTGACCTATGTGTTGGTCTATCTGTGTTCCCACACAAGGAATTAGCAACCACAAGCAAGTGATATTTAAAAAGATAAAGGATATTAAGGAAGATAAAGCCAAAGGTCTAGAAAAGGAAGGGAGATACACTAAGAAGAAAGAAAAGTCTAAAGCAGCTGAAAGGGACTACTGCACTAGTTTCAAACTGTACAGAGAGAGTTCTGCTTTTGGCTTTCCAAGAGCTAAAAAAGCCACAGATATCAGCACAAAGATAATAGAGCCTTGAAGATCTCCTTACATCTGAATCAAAAGAGTTTGGAAATGCTGTGGTAAAGAGCACATGGTCCTCAGGATAGTTTAAAAGAAGGTTTTCAGTGCAATACCCTGCAAGTCCACAAGTGTTTTTGCCACTCAAAAAGGTTTGAGGAACAAAATGAAAACTTTCCATCTTATTTTACCTGAGAGCAGAAATGAACATGAGATCATCTTGTATTACTTGTTGTGTATCAGGTCATTAATTTCTCCTTGGTTGTGGAAAGCTCGCTAACTTGAACCACGCAAAGGGTGTCAGGTCTCAAGAGATTTAGATCCTTTGTGCAACAGGCAGGGAATGTGAGAAATGGAAAGATGCAATGGCAAAGGCATTGATGAGACATGTTCAAGTGATACTTATGACACTACAGCTTAGCCAAGGTCCTTGTCAATCCAAAGGGGAAATTCCACTCCAAGTCCTCATTTTTGGGGTACCCTCTTCCAGGACAAAGCATTACTGCTGCTGTATGTGCACTTAACCAGGTAGTTCAGATCAGTTCTAAGGTTAGCCTAAAAAGCATGAAACTATGAAGGGGCAGCAAGTGCCAAGCAGATCACTGAATAGCAAAGATTTTCTGTACACCTCCTCAAGTGAGTATTGGGAAAATTCTCCTGATAAAATTCCTGAAAACAGCATCCACCTTGGGAAACTCCTGACCATTCCACCAGGCAAGAATATTTGCAATCAAACTGTGTGAAAAACAGAGCAAATGTCTAAATGAGTTTCTTAAGAGATTCTTTCCTCTACATTCTGCTCTGACACGTCAGCACAAGGCTCCTGTTTAGGATGGGCACTTGCTTAGAAATGTGTGTTGAAGATACATTGACTTGATATTCACATTCTTCACCCCATAGTGTGGCACATCCTTTACTATAGCACTGGAAGGGGAAGACAGGATCGTCTTTCTGATTCAGTAGTTGTGCAGCTGACATACAGTTCCACCCTTTGAGAGATTTCTTTGGAAAAATGACAAGTTTCAGCCAAAATGCATACAAGCCACACATACATCATTACTCATAATGCAGAACTGTGTATCATGGCTGAGAAATTCAGGCCACTCTTCACATTTTTGATGTCATCTGTGACCTAAAATACTTTTAAAATGCTCACCACCTGAGTCATTCAAAGAAAAACTGCACCCTGGCACATGTGGAAACAGTATGCATATTCATTCACAGATAAACCCTTCCTTTTCAGATATACAGATCACTCCTTTATCAGAAGTGTTGTGCCTCTTACCAGAGCAGAATTTCTCAGGACAAACACTGCCTTTATTAATTACAGTGCCTAAGCTAAAGCATGTAGAAGTAATATGAAGGTAAGAGGAATTCTGCTGGGACTGTCAAATTTTACCACACCTTTGCCTCTGCAGGTGTGGAACAAAATGCCTCAATAATATTTATATAGGAACCTCACCACACCCTTTGGGAACTCACAGTGTTTTGCATAGTTAGAGTATGTCAGCAAGAATTGCTTGGCAAGGGAAGGCTTGCAAATTTACTTGTAGGAGATCACTACTCTGTTTCAAAATAAAGACACGTGTATTACCAATCAAAGCTTTAAAGTGAAAAAGGATACTTAAAGAATTAATATCTCTTTAAAACTATTTGAGATTTCAGGTTGATAAAAAACTTATCATCATACATAAAATTCCTTTACAGCACAGCCCAAAATATGTTATAATCAGTCTAGGTGATGTATATAGGGTTTTTTTTTCAGTTGACAATGTTAGGTACAGCTCATCACATGGTCTCAGTTACACTACGACAAAGTCATCACCTGGGAGAGAGCCCTTTTTAACACAGAAAATGTTATGTTCCTAGTCATAGAATCATATGCTGAGGTAGAAGAAACCCAAGAGGATCATTGAGTCCAACTCCTGGCCCTGCACAGGACACCCTAAGAGCCACACAATGCACCCTGCAAGTTTTATCCAAGTGATCTTTGAATGCAGACAGGCTTGGTGCTGTGACCACTTCCCTGGGGATCCTGTTCCTGAGCCAAATCATCCTCTGAGTGAAGAACTTTTTCCTGATAACTAACCTAAACCTCCCCTGACTCAGCTTCATGCTGTTCCCTCAAGTCCTGTCACTGGTCATGAGAGTGAAGAGATCAGTACTTGCACCTCCACTTCCCCTCATGAGGATGCTGAAGACCACAACGAGGTCTCCCCTGAGTCTCTCCTCCAGGCTGAACAGAGCAAGAGACCTCAGCTGTTCCTCATAAGGCTTTCCCTTCAGACCCCTCACCATCCTATGGCCCTCCTTTGGATACTCTCTAATATAATAATACATAATAATATAATAAAAATATCTTTTTATATTGTGGTGCCCAGAACTCCACACAGTATTCAAGGTGAGGCCACACAAATGCAGAGTAGAGTGCTTATAACTCTTACTATTTTATAATTTTCTGTGCCCCTGTCCTCCTTACAGTTTTTAAATTTAAATCACAGAGAGATTAAAAAAAATCACATCTACAAAGGGATTAAAATATGATCATATTTTAAAACTCTTCTCCTCCCCATGCTTCTTGTATCTCTTAAAGTCCTTTTAAAGGTTTGGGGGCATTTAAAATCCTTTCATGTTTAAAATCTACTGGCCAACTCTGGCTGAATCAAAAATTTGAATAGAGTGCTCTGCTGGGTGAATCAGAAATTCTTCCCTGCCAAGAAAATAAACAGTGCTTGTCCTTGTAAAAAATACTTGGGGATGTCAGGCAAACTGGAGAGCTTTCTTTCAAACACCACTTTTTCTTTTTATCTACCTGAAATGTAGAACATGTGAATTAAATCAGATTTCCAAGAGCTATACAGATTTGATAGTAAAAATAAGCTATCAATGGGCATGAAAACCAGCCATGGAAAGTTGTATCCTAAAAATACTGTGTGAGAGCAGAAGCTACCTTCTGTGACAGCAAGTCTTTTTCTCAAGATCCTTGAGAAACTTCATAGGGCACTTTATAATGTTCTGTTCAGACTTCGAACACATCACCTACTCCTGAATCCAGGCACTAATGAACAGAGCAACACACTGTGTAGTCAAAATGACGTGTGCAAAGTTATACTGAAACTGGAGGAAAACCAAATGCCTTTATATAGCTGGCCAGGGCACTGGTATCCTGCCAATATTTGCCCTAACCAAATACAAACATGAATGACTTGCAGTGAAAGAGACCACAGGTTTACTTCCCACAGGAAGGACACTATTAGCACAAATATAAGTCTCCTAGTGTCCTGCTGTGTTGACTTAGTAAGGATTGTGAGTACCACTGCTACTTAGTCAGCAGTAGCACCATGTAGTGAGTTGTGTCCTCCAGTGATGCTAATTTAAAAGGATGTTAGAAAATATTATCAACCCATCACAGTGATAAAGCATGCTTTATCTTCTGAGATGAGTATAATTTTAGTTATTCAGCATGTTTTTCTTATTTTTATTTCCTAACTACCATTAGCCATGCCATTTAAGAGGTGTTCTAAAAGGTAGCTGTAAAACCTTGTGCAAAAGCACAAACCTCTCATTCAGCCCATCCCAGCATTTCTGTGTAAACAGAACACCTCAGTCACTTCTTGTAAGGGAGTAAGCAGTAGCACTAGTTAGCAAATTAGGTTCACCCCCACTTTATAACCAGAAAATCCACACCAATTGCTCTAAGGGATGAAGTCTTTTCAGGGTATCTATCACTCTTCAATAACAGGGCTAAATTTACAAAGGTTACTCAAATCATTTATGCTTTGGAAACCATTTAAAGCCAATGTAAACAGATTACAACTTTCCCAGGAGCAATCAGTTCTGCAGTGACTACCTCTCCTACACTATGCTGTTCTCTGAAAAACATAACAAATACATCTAATTACAACTCACAGTGAAACATGCCCCTTTTGCATAGCTACCATTTCAGAATACCTGAGGGGCAGGAAAACACCATCCAGTTAAAGTAATGTGGCTCCTCACAGATAGGAAAGCAACTTTAGCAAAGCTTTCAATTCCCAAGTTACACTGATGCAGATGTTTCACTATTGTCAAGAGATCCTTTGCAGCTATACCCTCCTATGCCCTGCAACAAAATTTTCAGGTATTTCCATGGTTCTTTCCTCATTATGAGATCTTTCATGCAAGCCTCTGTCCTACAGCTTAAGTCCATGTTAAATGTATGCTCACAGACAGCATGTCAGAAGAAAGCTCTCCAAAGGCAGTTTATGCTGAGGAAACAGACCTTGTGAGTGAGTCCTGCTCAGTGTTGGGGAGGTATCCAATTCCTACTCAGGTTTTCAAGGTGGAAGTATCAACAGTTCAGAGACAAAAAAAATTAAATAAAGGGCAAGGTAGGATTTTAAAGGATGTTTCAGTTAGGAGTTAGAGTGGGGATGAACAGACACAGGAAGGACTACAGAAGAACGGGCAGCATGATTGCAAGGAAAATCAGGGAAGAATGTATTTTAGTAGCCCAGGAAAGAAGAAAAAGAGGATTTGACAGCATATTCATCTCTGGAATGGAAAAGAAAGAATAGATCTCTGACGTGCTACATGTGTCAAACAGCTTCCAGACTGAGTGGAGAAATAGAAATGAAGACTAAGACCCATACTAAATTCAATTGATGTTTCCCACTGCTAATACAAGCAAGGGTCTGGTGCCTCTCTCTTAACCTTCCTTATCTCACAGTTACAGAGTTTCCCTGGCTGTGCAGTCTTAGAATCCTTCAAGATTAACAAAACCCATTTTTCCAAAACAGAAACCCACCAGGAATGACAAATACTTTCTCAGAAGGAAGCTGGCAATAGAAAAACTCACATGTAAGTCACTTTATTTTTTTTCTCTCTGTTTCTCCAAGATAATTTTTTTAAGACAAACCATAGAAGAAGTAGGTCAGTGACTGCCTTTTTTTAAACTCTCCAAACCACAAAGGAAAGATTGTTCAAAGTAGTGTGGGTTCAAGTTGTTACTAGCCTGTTGCCACAAGAGTGTTTATAGAAATACTTAAGCTGTCACTTTTATAAAATTCTTGTATGGTATCATTCTTACCATCACTTCACATCCTACTCTGAGGTGATTCAGTTCTTCCACAGGGATGTGGCCTATAGGGCATATTACATTGCAGAGTCATGAGTCATAAGAACCTTTGTAGAACCAGCCAGGCACACTATAAATTCATCCTACCCTTCATGTGAACTGCAGAAACCTTGGAGACACCCAGACCAGCAGTGCTTCACCCTGCACAAAACAAGGTACTGTGATGACTTCTAGATACTGTTTATTTCACTTATTCTTGGCTGATGTTGCTTTGTTGACAAATGTGTAGGAAAAAAGGGAGCAGGTATTTGAACTGAAAACAACTAATGCTTGGGAAAGTAATTAACTAAGATTGCACAGGCATAAAATTGCATAGTCTAGAAGAAGATGAAAATCTTAAAAATATACAGGAAGAGCAACTTATTGTTCAGAGTTCTATAATTTCTAGAGCTCACTGACTAGCATATATATCACAGCACACTAAGAACCATTGTTTTTGCTCAAGTCAGTTAATTTGTTCTTGTACTCTATAGTGCTTAGAATTATCAGTTTAGCTCCTGGTTTGCAAGCTACTAGGATCACAAATGATCTTTTATTCTAAGGCCATCCTATACCAACCAAAATAACTCTTAGTCCATACTAGAATCTTCAGCTAAACTTGCAAGGCAAATGACAAATAGCAGCCTTTGTGATCTGCTGAATATAGAAAGCTTGTACTGCAGAAGAACTGGGCAGCTAGGATCTGGGTTAGTGCTGTAATACAGGGTATCAGGACATTTTTAAAAGTCAGAAAGGTAATTGACGATGCTTAGTATGCAATAGTTGGGGCAGTGCTTGCTCATGTAGTGATCAAGGAAGGAGTGTTTTGGCTTGACTTAAAGGAATAGTTTGACTGCTACAGAGTATTTGTTCACTACAGAGATGAGCACCAAAAGGCTCTCGAACAAATTGAAGCATAAAATTTGTCATAAGACACAGTTTCTCAGTGGTCTCTAACCCAGGCTTTGCGGAGTAACGCTATCAGCTGTCACTCCAAGATGCTGTAAAGGGAAGTGCAATAAATTTCCTGGTGAACAAATATGAAACACAGCTAGAGGCTGGTTCATCCCTAAAAATGATAGCTGCTGCCATTGGTGAAACAGGACATGTTAAATTTTATGTGATTTTATAATAGTTAATGCTCCTCATTTTTCATCTAAGCAATTTTAGAAAGCATTTAAATCACAAAAAAGTTCAAACAAGGAAGAAGAAGAACTTCTAAAAAAATAGCAATCATAGTGAGTGCTTCATTAATAGCATTTTTTCTGTCTTTCTGTGCAGGTTCAGGACAATGGATATATTGAATAAAGCAAACACAAGCTTTGCTCTCGACTTTTTCAAACAGCAATGTCAGGAAGATGGTGACAAGAATATTTTGTTCTCGCCTTGGAGTATTTCATCTGCCCTGGCTACTGTTTATTTGGGAGCCAAAGGCAACACAGCAGATCAGATGGCAAAGGTGAGTCTGGGCTTCTAGAAGTACCTGTATGAAAGAGTTGATCTTGAATAATGTCCTCCATGCTAAAAATTTACTGTGATGAAA
>WEIU01010083.1:50643-65414 GCA_013389925.1 Aegithalos caudatus
CTGGTGAATGTACCCCAAATATCCAAGAACATAGGACCAGAAATCCAAGTACCCAAATCTAAAATAACTCTGATGAGAATTCTGCCACCAGGCAGCAGAGTTACATTTCTCCACTGAGGTGGAAGCTTCCATTAATGTTTGTGTGTGAGACTGTGAGCATTGTTTGAGCACCTGGGCACCTGCAGGGCTTCTCCTGCTGGGTTTGCTCTGCTTCTGCACAGGTTACATAAAAGGTTTGGATATTTACCTGCAAGGCAACCTCACAAAAGAGTGACCTTGCTGTCCTTTTGATTGTGGAAAGCAGCAATGCACTTTACACATGTAAACAAACGTGGTTTTGTTTTAAATGGTTTGCTTTATCCTGAAAACTCCTATGGCAAATGACCTTACACATGGTACCCTTCCCATCCACGTGCCCTGGATCTGCAGGTGGAAGTGAAGAAAGCAGAGGTACCTCCAGTCTCAGCCTAACTCCAATTTCAAATAAACCTGAGAACAGAAGTCTTCAGCAAGCAGCTCTCATTCCTTTGAGTCTAAAACCAAAAATTTACCCCCAAAAAACAGAAATCAAGATCTAGAGTGAGGGAACCTAAAACTGAAGTGATGTATTTTAGCCAGAAGAACATTTTTTTTCTCTCTGAAAATTAATGATGATTAGTTCTAAATGAAGCATAGTCTTCACAGGGTGATTTTCCATACCCAGCAGCTATGAACACTAACGAGACATCCAATTGATATTAAGAACGCTGCTGGCTTCTGCAATTTAGGCATCTGTGTGTCAGGAACTGAGCTGACAGGCCAAATCCTGCTATGTACTTCACTGAGAGCACCAGAAGAAATCTCTGTGCAGACAAATGTCTGGTTGGAATCCATGATCTGGCTGGTAAACATCCCCAGACCTCTCCGAATACAAATAATAAAATTTCAGTTGCTTCACAATGCCAACCCCTGAATCCTTTAATAAAAAGCTACTTCCCAATGTGAATTGTATATTGGAGATGTACTTCCAGTGCAATGAAATTATCCATAATATATTGTGTAGCTGAACCAACCACCCTGCACATTCACAGGCAGCAGCTGCACAACCAAGACCCTCAGTAAATCCCTGCCTCTGGTGGTAGTGCGGGGTTTTGTTGATTTTTTTAAAAAAGAGCTCATCTCTCTGTCAGTAATTCCTACACAGGTGATTCCTTCTGGCCAGAAGAAGGTTGTACAGCATGTGCTGCTGCTGTGCATAAGGAAAGAGAGTGCAGGAGCTGAAAAGCAGAAATGTTCAAGGTTTCAGGAGGATCTGGGATTCTGCATCACTGGCACTGAGTTTCCCTTACTGGGCATGGCAGCTGCAGGAATTTTTTTGCTCTGTCTCAAATTTCAAGATTCACCATATCAAGCCACAGACATTTTTCCTTCTCTTGCAGGAAACTGGGCCAAGCTGCAGCATCAAGGAATAGTCTGTTCACAGAATCCTCTGTATGGCACAGCACCAGATGTAAAGAGACAGGAAATCTCTCTCCTGCTAGAGAGAGAATTTCTTTTTTTTGCAGCAACATAAGACCGACTCCCAACACTAAAAAGAAACCAACTTCAAGCAGGAGACTGAAGGAGAAGTGCCATCAAAAGCCAGTCTGATGGGAGAGGCTTCTGGTTCCTCACTAATACACAGCTACACTCCAGGAAAAGGCAACACAGATGCTTAGAGCTGTTGCCTTTGTGGAAATTTGTCTGAAAGAAGTAATTATTTGCCAGCTTACTGTTCCTTCTTAGAAGCACACAGAAGCCATGAAAAATGTTTTTATGGGTGAAACATGGCAAGTTTTCAACAAGAAAAGCCAGTCTGCAGCATACAATGCCACATGCAGTGACAAGGACTGTGATTCCTGTGGGTATCCTGCCTAAATTCTGAGCACAGTGGCCACTTACACACCTTCTAGAAGGGGAAAGCATTAATTAGTTGCTCCAGAAATATTGACACATAATTGATAAGTCAGGCCTCTTCATCAAGTACTCCAAAACTGCCATAAAATTCCAAGCAAAATGATTTAAATCTAGTATTTACCTCTTTCAAAATTATATAAAGTTATTAGACTTAGGGGCGAAGGAATTTAATAAAGATCCAAAAGTTCAAGATTTTCCAGTGGCAAATCTAGAGACCCAAATAATAAAGTATTTTCCTAACAAGCTCTCTGGATGATCTGCAGACAAAAAGTGGTGTGAAAGCTGCATGCTCAGATGTCCAGACCATCCTAAAATCCACACCAATTTTCACTGTAATGACAAGAAAGACATCCAGTGAGTCTGGTTCCCTTAGCAACCAGTAAAAATATTATCTACGTTATTCATATTAACATTATTTACAGTACCCTAGAACTAAGACATACCAATTCACAAAGAGCATACACACAACTTGTTAGCTTTGAAAATTCCGTGATGCTTTTCATTTAAGTCCTAATGTTCCAGTGCAGCTCCTCTCTGCTAAAAACTCCATCCTGCTGTTTGTGCCAAGTGTAATCTGTGATTTCCTGCTTGTTTGAGTGCATCTGGCTGTCACTGTGGCCATCACCCCACCCAAAAGGTGTTTGACATGCGTGAATCTCCTCTTGGCACCCTGAACGCCTCTCAGGTGAGTTGTCCTCACTGAGTTGAGAGCACAGCTTCTTTCAGCACACATCTGTTTGTAAAAATTCCCTACAAACCTATCCCAGCAAGATAAAAATCCCTCTCACTCTGAGGTTTGCTCCCAAAGGATTTGTGTGTGGCATTACCTCTGCTGTGATTTGAGGATGCAGGCACCACTTCAGTGGGAGACACTTCTGGGTCTTTATTAAATTCCTCCACCCTTAAGACACCCCACTGATAACTTTATGCAATTTTGAAAGAGGTAAATAATAGATTTTGCTTGGATTTTTATGGCAGTTTCAAAGTACTCAATGAAGAAGCCTGACTTATCAATTATGTGTCAATATTCCTGGAGCCATTCATTAATTCTTGCTCCTTTTAGAAGGTGTGTAAGTGGCCACTGTGCTTGGAATTCAGGCAGGATACCCACAGGAATCACAGTCCTTGTCACTGCACATGGCATTTTTTGGTGCAGATTGGCTTTTCTTGTTGAAAACTTACCATGTTTCATCCATATTGCTGACTCAGAGACATTAAGAAGTAGCAATGCCACCATTTTCCATCTGTGGCTTCAGGCATCTATCACACAATTGCCCCAGTATTAGAAAAAATGAATTTCATCCCCTGCACAAGTTATTTATGGTAGTGGAGAAAGTCACCTCCTTGATTTCCACAAACATGCAGAAAAAAATGTGTGAAAACCAAGAGTGAGGGTGAAGCCCCACTAATAGGTTACATATCATTAATCAGTGTTGGCAACTCTGTGCAGCTGAACATTTTGAGCAGGAAATGCTGGAAATTTTTGAGTTCAGAGGAAAATTATTGATTGAAATTTCACTTAAAAGAAACGTGTAATTCCCTCCCTGAACAACCAGAATATCAGATCATGTAATGTTTGAATCACTTCAACTGCCCTGCCCTTAGGTACCAGAGCAGTGATTCACAGCACAGAGGAATTTGTGCTGGACTTCTCACAATTTCAGAAGTGGACATGTGAAGGAAGAACTGAAGAAAACTTTTTCCAGTTTTAAAAGATGCAAAATTATAAGATGCACTGAGATCTGGATGAAAGTTCAAGGACTGAAATGAAGTTCTCCAATTCTCTATTTTTCTACTGCTTCCAATTCTCAATTGCACATAATTTTTGAATGAAATGTAAAAATACAGCTTCAGCTACATGAGCCCTCAACAATTACATCCCTTATTACAAACTGCACACACATCACAAATAAAAATCATCATCCTGATTCCATTAGTTATCAACAGAACCTTGCTACCAAAAGGGTTATAAACACTGAACTTCAAAAGAGTGAAAAAAAAAAAAAAGTTAATCATGTGTTCTTATTGAACAATTAAAATCAGAATCAGGATGACACTGAGATTTAAACCCCCTTCAAAGGGAACAATTAACCAAAGCTTGAACTGATATACTGTGAGATTCTCTTACCAAGGGTCATTTCAGATGCATAAAAGGTTTTATAAATACGATGTTAAACTGAGGAAATTTTAAAAAATAGCAAAGCTCTTCAAGCATCTTTCACATGAAAAGTGCTTTTTGCCTTAATGATTAAAATTTTATTTATACCCAATACAAGATACTTGTGTGATTATATCTGCTGCTTAGCTGCTCCTCACTATTGATGTTAAAAACTGTTCTCCTTGGTGCACTTTGAAAATATGAGTTTAAAGAGACAGGAGGAGACTGAAGTGTTCAACAGCAGATACGTAGGCGTGTGCTGAAACTGGGCCAAGACATAGCAGTGTTCTGATCAAAGGGGGTAAAAGTGAGTTTTGTGAGGGAAAGAATGGCTTTTAATGAGGCTAACAAACCCCACACTGACCAGGAACAATCAATATCCCAGGGCAGGGGCTGATCAGCCCCTGAACAATGCTCAGGTTTTACTCCAGCTGCACGTGAGGAACCTTCCCAGAGCAGCTCCAGGAAACCAGGTGACTTCACTCTCATAAAAAATAATCAAATGGGAGATCAAACATCTTCCCCCTCCTCTGTGCTGGCTGGATGGACATTCCAACTGCAACATTCTGCCCAAACCTTAGCTTTCCTGGCAGCAGGCTGGAGACAGGAATGTCCAGTGAGGGCATCAGCACCTCAGCAAAAGGAAAGCACATTTCTTCTGGAAGGCACCATTAGGACAAACTCCTTCACCTCAGTAGACAAGAGCACTGCTACAAGTCAGGTTTCCTTCCTCCAAAAATATATTTATTGTCTCCTTTAACTCCATTTAAAAGAAGGAGAAAAAAAATAATCTTCACATTCAGACAAATTCTGGAAAATGGGAAAGTGACATAGGAATGTCAAGTCTCATATTCTAATAGCTCTTTGAAATACTTGTCACCTCCAGAGGGTTTTCAGTGTTTTCAACCAGTTATTTCAAAGTCAATAGAAATTATATAGTTAAACACTTAAAAAAACCCAAACAAACAAAGAAATGCTTACCAAAACCACTCCAGAACACAGTAAGAAAAACATTCCTAAATTCTCTGAATCCATTTGTAACTAAATGGCTTTATGAAGTGGAGTTGGCTCACATTTTTTCCAACAGCCCTAGGCTACATAGATGCTTTTACACATAAGTGTTTTTCTGCAACCTTATTTACTTCTCCAACAAAAATGCTGATTTCACACCTGACAGAGTGTATTTATAATAATTCAGTAAAAGAAAACTAAAAGGGAGTCTGTTTAGCTCCTGTTCTCATTTGATTCCCTTCACTGACACTTAACACATCCTAACACATCCAGTAGTGGGGTTTTTCTCTGTTCTGGCATTTTCTTTTTTTTTCTTTTGCACATTGGTTGAACACATCTGTCTCATCATCATCATCATCTAAATCAGGATGCCTGAATTCCTACAAATCTTAATGCCATAAAACATGTTTCAAGGTGCACTTCAGTACAACCCTTAAGGAGGTGATAGGAAAAGCAAAGAAAAGGTGTGAACCTAATGCTTTTTACTGCTAATCCTAAATTAAATATAGAGAGTGTTGGGAAAGTGCCTAAATGTCCTCCTCTCTCCTTTAAGAAAATCTAAATTGAAATTTTTTAAAAAAATTGAACTTGAAAGTTTACAGAGAAAAAAATTCCAGTGTCTCTTCCACCTACACAGAATGAACAAATGAACAAATAAAGCTTAAATGTTCTAACTCATAAGCTTGGTTTTTCTTTAAAAAAACCCACTGTTTTTATTTACTTTGGGGGGCAAAAGATTGTTTGTTTTTTTTTTTTTCTTCTGGGTAACCTTTGCCTTGTAAAAGCTTAGCCCAGATGGATTAGCAGCAGTGTAAATAGTTGTCTGTAGTAAACAATCCCAATCTTGTGTTTTTGCTTAGACTTTTCACCCAGACCTTCCTTGTATGCCCAGAACCCACACGTGCACTACATGAATACCCTGGCAGTTTTTTCAGCTGCTGTGTTTAGCCTTGTCCTTCAAATAGAAGTTAAAGGGGTAGCTTTACAATCTGAAAAACAAGGTGCTTGAGCACTAACAGCTCTGGTGGAGCAGCCCCAGAAGGCTTGCAATAATTCTGCACATGCTTTTCTGCAGTTATTGGATATCCTTTCTGGGGAGGAATGCTTGACAAGGGACGCAGCTTGTGTTTTCCAGGCCCTTCAGGAGTTTGATTTAAGGTTTTCTGGGAAGCACAGCAAAGGCAGTGTGAGTTTCTCAGCTGTGCTGTGTTGTATTCCCAGCAGCAGCCAGGTGATCCTTCACCTGCTGTGACTGCTCTGGGACACTCTCGAGGATCTCCAGCAGAGTGGTGACACTGCACATGGTCAAAAATGAGCAGAATATAATAATTCTGGCATAAAGGCGCACAATTCACCTACAACAGGAGTAAAAACATTACACAATACACAAACTCCACCTTTTACATGCTTAGTTCCAACCTGGTTGTAACAGGAAGTTATTTACAAAATCACAGGTTAGGAATGAGACCGAGTAACCAACTGTCTGTGGGTGAGTATCCCAAAGGATAGAGCAGCCATAAGGAATTCCACCAAATGCAAAGGAAAACCCAGCTCTTCACAGGTGAAATGGCCTCTGAACACCAAACCTATAGCAGGAAAAGGGGCAGGGTGGTGGTTTGGGATTCTGTGTGTGTGTGTCAGGTAGCAGAGGGCCAGCAGATCCCAGCACTGCCATGGAACCACTCCAAGGTCCCCACACACCCCTGCCCTGGAGCCTCCCAAGGCTCTCACACCTCCTGAATTCATGGATGTGATGTTAAACAAACACTTATGAACAAAACCACAGGGGAATCAGCAGAAAACAGTGGGACAGACATTCTGGGAATGCAGAAACCATGGGCAGGAGCCAGCCAGCATTCCAGGGCAGAGCAAGGACCACACCACTGCCTGCCCTGCATGAATCAAGAGCATCACACTTCCATGAGCTCTGTGCCTGCTGCACTGACCCTGCTCTGGCCATTTGCAAACAGCCTGAGCCCCCCATTTCTCTGTGCCCACAGGGAGTCAATACTGCCCATCTGTAGGAGAGAGCTCACAGGTAGAATATGGATTTCCTAGGACTCCTCAAACTTCTTTCTTCAAGTCCAGCTTCCTTACATAACTTTCAGGAAAGCAGATTGACAAAAGAGAACAGAATCCCAAAATAACCACCATGACATAGCCTTATTTTTAAACATTAGCTTCTAATAACTCTGTGCACTATGGCAAACATTAATCTTGTTCTCTGAAATCTATTTTTAGGAAATATGTTTATATCCAGGATGAAACTCAGCATAAACTTAAACATGTTGTAATTTAAAAAAAAAAAGAAAAAAATTAATGCCTCAGAAATACTGCATCAGCCTTTGTAATGGAAACAAAATGGTTGAAAGATTCTGCAAGCTGTATCTGATCCAGTTTGAATTTATTGGCAGAATCTTACAGGCAAGAGACTAAGCTACTTTAGAATATAGAATTAAATGGTTGGGTTTATTTAATATCCACATAATACTGCTTTGAAAAGAAATCCTTTATTCTATTGCCACTAGAACAAGGAAAACGCAGATTTTTCTCTACTGGCTGTCAAGGGTTTTTTTTTTTTTTTTNNTTTTTTTTTTTTCTCTTTTTCTTATGTACATGTGCTGTGTGAAATTCAGCAATTTCATTTCACAGGGTGTCTTTGGCATTAGCCACAGTGTAATGTAACTGGAACTACTGAAGTTCATGTGATTTCACACCTAGCCCATGCAGCCTCACAAATTAGACATTACCTCAGTAAAAAGAAGCACAAATTGACTAAGTTTTTCTGGAAACAAAGCTCATATTTCCTTGAGTTTCCTGATCAAGAAAAGCTTGACAATTAATCCAACATGTGTTTATGCTTCGTGATAAAAAGTCCACATAGAACCATGAGATTCTCGTGCAGTTTGAGAGAGATTTCTGGGTCAAGCTGTGTTTTGGAGTTTGTTTTGCTTTTCCTCAGAAAACACTGTATGATGATGGCATTGAAAAAAACATATTTCATGCACAACTTCTGTCTCAATATTGTGGAAAAGCAATGTAAGACTTTCAAATGAGGAAAAAGAGCTTCCACTCATCAACAAATGTGAAGAAACAGATTAGGAGGAGACTACACAGGAGTAATCACTAAAAACAGCAGCTTTAAGACCTTCACAATCTCATCCAGAGCACCACTGCACTCTGGATTTTGTGATCCTAACTTCATTCTCCTACCAAACTGTTGCCACAAACCCTAAACTATTCCCACCTCTTTTGGTTTGTGGTTTTTTTTTTTTTTTTTTTTTTTTTTTTTTTTTTTTTTTTTTTTTTTTTTTTTTTTTTTTTTTTTTTGTTTTTTTTTTTTTTTTTTTTTTTTTTTTTGTTCACTTTTCAGCCTTCCCCAGCTCTAATGATACATTCACTGTCCCTCTTTCTGAGTCCTTCTGTCCTGTGCCTTCTGGAATGCAGAAATGCAGATCCCAGCAGTGGCTCCATCCCTGGGCAAGGTGCTGCAGAGCAGGAGGAGCACAGAAGATGAAAGTTCATCCCAAATAGAAGCAAATAACCCCTCCTTGCTCAGCTGTTCATGGTGCCCCAGCCCAGGCTCTCACCCCCAAGCTAAACAGAGAAGCAGCCCTCAAAATATTCCCATTCATTTCAGGGTAAAATGCTCTGCCTAGTCTGGGATCATAAAACCAGAACTGATGTGAAGAAAACAGAGTTTATGGCAGAAACCTGGAATGAGGCAACTCTGCACTTCTCATCTTCAGTTCACTGTGGACTCTTCTGCAGCATGTTTCTGGGACACAGGAGAAGCAGGGCAATGAATTCTGTCACAGATTTTGGCTGCTGAAGGATCTTCAGAAAGCAGTTTGGGGCAGAGGGGGGGACAAAGCCCCAAAACACACACACCACTTGTCACTGGTAAGGATGAAAGAGAAGAAGATCTAGGGCCATCAGAAGATATTAATGTAAAGGAAAGATGTCTCTGGGGGAACTCTGCTTGAAGGATATTCACTGCATATATCTTTAATTACAAGCTGGTGTACATTTTATCCTTTAGCCACAATTTATATTCCTTTTATCACCTCTGTTGTGAAACACCAATGTGCTTTCCCACTTTCATCTAGAATCCACACCATTAGACACCCAGCACTGTCATTCCATTCCTCTGCAACTCCCTTTTCCCTGAACAGTCAATCACCACCAGCAAACACACAGAGAGATGCAGCCTGATGTGCAGCTCAGCCACTGCCATTTCAGATGTGAGAAGAAAATGTTAGTGAAGAAAGAATTATACATCAGTAGGTAGGGGGGAGAAAGGAAAGGAAAAAAAAAAAAAAAAAAGAGAAGGAGGTGTATTTATTCTCTTAGATCTCTTAAGATGCACATCTTATTTCCCTCATTTGTTTCAGACTTCCTTTCCGGCTGCAAGGGAGAGCAGCTTCACTTTTCACTTTTTCAAGGTAAAACCAGCAAGTTTTTTATTTCAGAGCCTTTTGGCTCCCTCCCAGCAGCCACTGTTTGCCCTGGCAGCCTGTTCAGTGCCAAATGGCAGTGACAAGAACCTCACCAGCAATGTCACAGAACCCATCACGACATTCCTGCTCTGTCCTGAAGCACAACCAGCTCCCAGCAGCCAGGAATTACAGATGCATGCAGTGGTTATCCAGACACCTCTTCTTTTATAACAAAAGGTAACAGCACATCTTCCTCCTGAAAAGCTGATTCTTTGTCTGTATCAGTATCTCTTTTCTTATAAGTCACAGAGAGAGAGAGAGAGAGACTTCACAGGAACGGAAAAATAACATTCTGGATAAACATCCAATGCACTTTGAGACTTGAAACTCTGCATTCCATGAAAATAAAGTTTAGTTTCTCTCAATTTGGAATCAACTATCTAAACTGATATTGTAGCACATTGATGAATTTAATTAGGCAGACAGCTTACACTGTGAAGTTATTAGAAGCATACACGTTCATGCCCTAGGTGACATACTCACTGTTTTTATTACCATTGTATGATAATTTCCTTTTTTATTTTTTGTACAAAGCTCTCTCTGGACTAAGTAATTGGTAGTTGTTCATGCATGTTTTAATAGTCTCTGAAAAAAGGTTTCCCAACAAATGGTATCTAGTAGGAAAGACTACTTGGACTGCATTTATTTCTATGGCAGATTTCCCTCGTTGGCCAATTAATTACAAAGTATGAGAGTCTTCCTGAAGTCACTTGGAAAAAGAAAAAAAAAATCAACACATAACCTACGGCTTCTGGTTCATTGTTCCCATCTTGAACTGATTCTTCTTGGTTTACACAGAACTGCTAAAAAAGGGGTATTTAATATTTCTGGTACAAGCCTCTAAGACACCAAAAGTAGCACACAAGGCTACATTTCTACATGCTCATTTCCCCCATTTATCTACCATGGATCACATAATTAACAGCAATGTCACAGAAGGGTCACACAGTGTGCCTCTGTCTCCATGAACAGTTTATGTTGTTCTATATGTGAAATTTACATTATTCAGTGTGTGCTGTTTATATTGTTCTATATGTGCAGTTTATATGGTTCTTTCTGTATGTGCAATTCACATTGTTCTGTATATCCAGTTTACATATATGTACTGTTTATCTTGTTCTGCATGTGATGTTTATATGGTTCTATATGTGCAATTTATATGGTTCTGTATGTTCAGTTTATGTTCTGTGTATGGTGTTCATGTTGTTCTGTAGTTGCTGTTTACATTGTTCTGTATGTGCAGTTTATGTTCTGTATTTGCAATTTATATTGTTCTGTATGTACTGTTTAGGTTATTCTGCATGTGCTGTTTACATTGTTCTGTGTGTGCAGTTTATATTCTGTATGAAGTTTATGTGGTTCTTTGTGTCCAGTTTGCATTGTTCTATATGTACTCTTTATATTGTCCTGTGTGCTGTTTACATTGTTCTGTATGTGCAATTTATATTCTATATAAACTGCACATATATGCAGTTTACATTGTTCTATATGTACTGTTTTTGTTGTCCTGTGTATCCAGTTTACACTGTTCTGTATGTATTGCTTGTGTTGTTCTCTGTGTGCTGTTTACATTGTTCTGTATGTGCAATTTATATTCTATATAAACTGCACATATATGCAGTTTACATTGTTCTATATGTACTCTTTATATTGTCCTGTGTGCTGTTTACATTGTTCTGTGTATGCAGTTTTTATTCTTTATGTGCAATTTATATTGTTCTGTGTATCCAGTTTACATTGTCCTGTATGTATTGCTTGTGTTGTTCTCTGTGTGCTGTTTACATTGTTCTGTGTGTGCAGTTTATATTCTTTATGTGCAGTTTATATTGTTCTGTGATTCCATTTTAGAGTGTTCTGGATGTACTGTTTGTGCTGTTCTCTGTGTGCTGTTTACATTGTTCTGTGTGTGCAGTTTATATTCTTTATGTGCAGTTTATATTGTTCTGTGATTCCATTTTAGAGTGTTCTGGATGTACTGTTTGTGCTGTTCTCTGTGTGCTGTGCTCACAGAAGCCACCACTGCCAGAGGAGGTGACAAGCCAAGCACGACAAATCAAATGTCATTCTCAGGGACTGACAGAGTTCCTGCAACAAAAGAAAGCAACTGCAGTGCAAACACAAAGCTTTTTTTGGGAGCAAAAGACAGCACTTGGCTCAGCTTTTATGGCTGAAGCCACGTGTTCTGCCGTGGTAATTTTGGTGAACTGGCAGTTCTCCCACTAACAATTTTTGTGTGCAGATATCACAGAAATAATGGCAATAAATCAGGTGCAGCAAGAACCTTTATAACTAGCCACTTAGCCTGGCACATTTAAAAAAGTAAGGTGGCACTCCAGCCACCTGAGTTCCAGGGCTGAGCAGTGAATCCAGGCTTTCCTAACCCAGTGAATTTCTTCTGGTAACGTTGAAGTGAAATTTTTTTGGTATGTTGGAAGTGGAATTTGTAACAATCTGTAAAGTTCAGGCATTACAGCAATACAAGGCATTGCATGCACAAGGAACAAGTCTCCATTTATGCAGCACAGCAGTGGGATCTACATTCTTGATGATAAATTCTACCACAATCACCTCATAAATTCTAAATAGCTGCAGCTACTGAGGTCATGGTGAGGAGCAAAGCACCAGAGAAAGTGCTCAACAATCCAACAACCATCAGAGGCATTTGGTTTGGATTAGCTAAAATTTCAATCCATATGGAAAACTGGAACCTGTAATGAAAATGCTGGTAGTTATGTTCCACACAACCACCCAAGAAATTACAATATGACACGAATTCAGGCATGATTTTGCTCCACTTATGAACATAATTTCTTTTTGTCCATGAGTGCTCTTTGCAGAGCTAGAACCTCTCAAGGAGAGGATGCTTCTAAAAAGAGAAAATTAATGTAGTAAAAATAAAATTTTAAAATTGAGGGCATGTAAAAGATACCACCAGATTAACAAAAACAAACCCAGGCAGAAAAATTCATTGGTGAAACCTCACTTGCATTTTCATCATTTCACCAGCACTAGAATTGATGAACAACTGTTTTAGGGTGGCAATAATGGGGGAAGAAAATGCAAATTGTGCAGAGCTTTTCTGGCTGTGTGTGTGTGCTGCACACAGCTACAGGAGAAGGTTTCCAGCAGGAATTCACAGATATACCCATAAACAAAGGCTTTGGACTAAATGTCCTTTCCTACCCTATTGCTTCTCATTCCAGGGTCTACAGAAACAATACCCAGAGGTTAACAAGCTGTTTCCAAAAACTCAACAAGCTAAAACATGAGGAATGTCCCAACTGAAGCTGAAAATAGGGAATTAAATGCCTGTTTGAATATGGCAGTGAATCAAGATCATGGAAATAGGCAACTTTCTAAGCATGATTGCACTCATTCTTGTCCTTTTCTTCTCTGGCTGTGGTAAAATGCTTAAAGAATCTGTTTGTTTTCTGGTACAAACAGATGTGGTCGCATTTATTTTATTTCTCTATCCTGTTTAATTAATCTATTCTGTCCCCAAAATTTTAGCAGCATATTTTTTCCTGCTCAGCATAAAAGCTTCAGGGATGAGTGGAAAAGGATGTTAGTTTGTTATGTTTTTTTTGGGGTGGATAACAATTTTATTTCTTCAGTAACAAACAAAGCAGCACTCAGGAAAATTAGTAAAGAAAACATCCCAGAAATAAATGAAATATATTAGTCTAAAAGTGGTTAACACTGTCAGTAAGCTTAAACAAATTACAGCAGTCAATCCCAGAAAATCAGTCATTTTCCATGGGCAGCACACAAGCACAAAAAAGAGCTCACAGAACATGTTGCTGGAGACTGTTCCCTTGACAATGCACTCCAAAATCATATATCAGAGATAATACTGTTATTATGAAATTTTTTATCAACAACTAAAAATCAATAATCTGTGATCACTCAAGCTTGCTGTAATGTGAGTCATACAGTATATCAGAGGAAAAAAATCTATAGTAAACTTTGCAGTATTATGATTATTCTTGGAAGGAGAAAAGGATATAAATGATAACTGAAATAGCTTCCAACTCTAAACCACAAAGTGATGCACAGTTTGCTGATAAAGTTACCAAAAAATTGTCCTTGGTGCCTGAAAAAAACTATGTTGGGCTGCAAATACATAAAATAATGAGTTAGAATGGGTCCTTTCTGAGTGCAGGCAGTGCTCTGAGTCTTCTCCTCTGTAGATTTTAAAGGGTTTATCTCACATCAAACAGGATTAACTTTGATCTGAATGGAACATTCTGGATTTTCTACACCAGCAGCTCCCAGACCTGTTGAGATCTGCTGCCCAGTGCAGAGCTGCTCCCCGTGTGGAAAACAAGTTCACTTTCTTAGTAAAATTTATAAGTTTAATAAAAATAAAAAAGAGTCAATTAGGAGAGAGAATAAAGAAAAATTGAAGCCTGGCATTGAGCCAAAAGCACACCTTACCATCTCAGAACACTTCTTTAAAAGGACCAGCATGTTACATATTCAAAAGACCCTAATCCATTATTCAAATATTCCTTTGAGTTTAGATGTTCTCTTGGTCCCAACCTCCCCCCAACCTGCCCCTATTTCATCAATTCAACATTTTATTCCTCCTCACAGATAAATCTCTTTGTGGCTCTACTTGATCATCCCACATCCCACTCCCTGATAACAGAGGATCAGTAAATTCTTCTTTTGGAGCTCTGGGGTCTGCCACTTTTATCTTCATACAGATAATTCAAGAATGTGGGGAATTTCCTGATTATCTTTCCCATTCTTCTGAGTTAGCTGCAGAAAGCATCTTACATCACAGGGTTTCTATTTTAATACTATGCTATAACCTAAAAAATACAGATATACATTCATCACACCACCATTTCTAAGTCCTGCTAATTGCAGAAAATAAAAGAAAATATCTTAATACAGCAAAGACTTCAAACATTATATATATATAGCATTCATTTGATATTTTTGGAAAGCCAACTTTATAATATGTATCTATAACACCTGCAAAGCACCCAGCTCATCCCAGCTGGGATAAGGCAGCACTTGGACCTTGTTTCCCCCTGAGAGAACAAAGCCTGGTTCCAATTTGTTGGAATTCTGCTTTCCAGCACCACATGCAGGCCACAAAATCAACCCTCCTTCCACTGCAAGTTTTGGTGGTGGTGTTTTGTTTTGTTTTTTTTTTT
>WEIU01010083.1:74964-92085 GCA_013389925.1 Aegithalos caudatus
TTCCTCAAAAAGCTTGTAACAAAGTTCGCCACAAAAGTTTGCTCAGGAAAGCAGTTACAGATGGGAGGTGAGACATCACTGCTCTCCTACTTGCACATAATGCCAAGTGCTCAACAAATTATAACTAGAAAAAAGACCTAGCTATTGGTTTGATAAGTCAGTGAGACCATTGACTTCTACAATATTGGATAAAAGCAAAGAGAATAAAATATGAGTTAAAAAACCTCTGGAGAATATCTAATATCACAAGCAAAAATTCAGCCTCCTGTGTAATAATCCAGGTTTCTTCCACCCGTTTTAAAGTGAGCAGGAAGAGAAGCTGTTAAAAGGATATGAACTCCCCCCCAAAAATAAAATATGAACTTTTTCTTTCTCTGAGACTATAGTCCATCTCCAGCTGAATGAACTATTACCAACACAGGATTGGCTTATAACTGTGTGCTAAAATAAAGCATAGGCCAGCAAATTAAAGATCTGTGCTCAACCACTTCAAACAAGTCATTTAACCTTTCCTTCCCTCAGGTTCTTAACCTTTTTAAAAGGGTTTTGTTCAGGAACCTTAGGCAAAACCCAAGCTGTTGTGATAGTTATTAAAAAATTAATAAACATTTAATTAGGCTAATTTGAAAAGTTATTTCTAAACCCTTAATTCTGTGTAGATGAAAACATCATTTGTAACCAGACAACCATCTGAGTAGAAACCAATATAAATCAGCAAGAGCTATTCCAGTAACAGAAACTGTAGCTACATCATTAAGAACAATTTTAAATGCTTACAGCTTTCGTAATCACTTGCATTTTATTTCCAAACTTTTTTATTAGAACATCGACTAGTCATTATCCTGGCACAACTAAAGTGGGACAGAATCAATGCCCTGCTGACTGTCTCCTCTGCACTTTGTGATAAACACTGTCTCACAAGTTGGAAAAAATCCATTTTGATACTGCTCCCCAATTAGTCCTGTTAAATGCTTCTTTGAATGACTAAATTCCATTTGGTTTTACACCTCAGGTATGTTGCTAAACTAATATTTTAAATAGAGGAGTACTGTACTATTTCTAGTCATTTTCTTATCAAATTTCAAGCTAAGCAAATTGAATTGTCATTCTTTTCTTGGGATTCAATGCAACTTGTGATGTCCTTGGTAACTTTTGGAATTCTGGTCACTCCTGCTCACAGCAGCAGCTGAGTAGATGCACACTTAGGAAGTGATGCCCTGAACACTGTGGCAGGAGACAGCCCTTTCACGTGTGGCACAAAGTAAATAAGATAAACACATAATAAAACCAGTAAATCTCAGCAAGGAGCAGAAATGCCAGCCTTGTTTAATCATCACAGAAGGCATTTTTAGAATCATGGGAGGATTTGGCTCAGAGAAGACCTTTAAAGCCCATCCAGTGCCATGGGCAGGGACATTTTCCACAGTCCCAGGCTGCTCCTGTTAGCATTGAAACATGTAATAACAGAATTATTATATACAGGTGTTTTTATTGAAGAACTCTGGAAATCAGGGCTACAGACCCTAATCTGACTCTGACATGAATTTGAGATGGAGATGTTTTTATACCCTTTTCGTAATATAACTATATATTATTTATTAAACCTATATTGTTCTATTGTATACATTGATTCTATCCAGTACAAATTTTTGTAATTTTCATCAGGCCCTCCAAACATCGTTTCTCATGATTCTTGTTACAATTAAACAATAATCGTATTCAATTATCAAACAATCATCACATTTAACAATCATATAATTTATCATATGATGATTAGGTGGGTGCAGTTTCACAAAGCCCAGTATTTGTTCCCAGGGCCTACCCAGCCCTGGCTCCCTTTCCAGGGCCTACTAGGCCCAACCTCTCTTTCCATTCCTCCCCTGAATCTACTGTATACAATTCTCACGATTTTAGAAACATTTTAACATTCTGCTATTCCTCCAAGCCCCAATGTCCAACCTTGGGCACTGCCAGGGATCCAGGGGCAGCCACAGCTGCTCTGGGCACCCTGTGCCAGGGCCTGCCCACCCTCATTCCAAGAAATTCCTCCCTCCTATACAATCTAAGTTCGTGGGCTTGACATTTCTCAGTCTGAGAGATTTTAGGCTGCTAGCAGCTGCTAAATTTTTTCCCAAGGGAAAATTTCTCAAGAGGGCTTCTTCTCAAAACAATCTTGGCAAACAACTATCCTTTCCCAAAACAATATTCCTCAAGCTGGAGTTTAGCTGTTTCTCTAGTTTAACATATGGAATTAGAGAGGTGTCATTCTTACACACCAATCATGTTAAGTCTGTATCAGAACACCTTATAAAAGGTAGTAAGAATTAGTCAATAAAGCTTTTTCTATGCTCTTTCCCATCTGAAATATTTAGTCTCGTGTCAAACAGCGACATAAGTTCCCCCTCTTTCAATTTAAAGCCTCCTCCTGTCCTGCTAAAACCCTTTCCCCATCTCCCTGAAGAGCCCTTCACACACAAAAGCTGCACTGAGTTCTCCCCAGAGCCTTCTCCTCTCCAGTGGGGATGTGGGGAATTTTCCTCCACATTCCTTTTGGAAGCACGCCCAGTGCTCTGAGCAGTGGAGTTCCCACTGATGGCTGCAGGCACAGACCCCTCAGCCACGGGGAACTTCCCTGAAAACCTTCCCAAAATTACTCCAGGGTCGATTGGTAAATCCCAAAAGTGCTGTAACTGGAAAAAAGTCAAAGCTATATCTACCTCAGATCACTTAAATGACAGATTCTGAAATCTCCTATATGCCTTAAAGACAGTCTTGCACTTGAAATTGAAATATCTGGTTTTTTCTTCTGCACCAGTAAACTTGGGAAACGTTAATTTTTAATTTTTTTGGGGTTTTTTTTTTTTTTTTTTTTTGTTTTTTTTTTTGTTTTTTGTTTTTTGTTTTTTTTTGTTTAGCTGACCTCTGCCCTTCCTTCTCTTGCTCTCTCACCCTTTCTTCATGTTGCATTATTATCTGTCTGCATTAAACTTATAGCTCTTCCCATTTTCAAATTCACTTAATCAATGTAACTTGCCTCTAAGTTATGCATACTTCAGTTTAATGAAACTCTATTTTCACATCTTAACAGTCTGGGTCACCAACTGAAATGAATATTAAAAACTGTAAGCAAGCATGTCAAGATCTGGTTAATGGACCCATTACAAAGGAACAGGAATAAATCAACCATCTCTGGTATTCTCAAAATCCTTTTCTCAGAGGGTTATGAAGAGAGAATATTTAAAAAAAATGAAATAGTTGTTTTTATTACAAACCCAAACTTGTGTGAAAGAAGTTATCAGACTCAGCTAAGCAGCCTGCCAGGATGGTTGGTGTCTGCTTGGTGTACAAATCTGAAGTTCAAACCTAAAGGAGTCCAACAGCACCTAAATTAGCTGAATTCACTCCCTGGCACTGCCCCACTCTGTCCTGAACACATCTCACCCTGTGCACTGCTGTTGTCCCTGCTGGCAATCCCTGAGCCACTCCCTGAGGCATTGATAATGACCAGGAGACAGGAAATGTTGTGCTGGTAGCCTGGAACCCATTACAGGAAAATTATAAAAAATCTGACCTAGGAAAAGGTGAGGATGTGCTGTGCTCCCTTCAAGCTTGTGTTGAGTGTCTTAAGGAAAAGAATACAAAATTGCGAACCACAGAGTACCACAGCATGGAAAAGAGGATGTGTCATCTGGGCACAAGGCTTACATCCAGCATGGATAGATCCCCTCTTGTTTTACATTAAATGATGATTAAAATTGCACCAAGGATTTAATTGAAAAGGACAGAAAACCTGAATTCACCGCCCTTTGTATCAGCCACTCAAGAATGAACTACCTTAAATCAGACCAAAGTTTTTCTTCTCCAGATATTTAAGAAAAAATATAAAGGTTTAGTGTTCAGAAATGGTTCTTGAATTACTTTTCTGTAGTAAATGGTGCCTGTTTTCTGCAGTAATTTTCTTTCTGTTGCTCATATTTACTTTTACTTTGATTCTTTCATGTGACAAAAAAAAAATCACAAAAACATTTTTGTAGATGCTGATGATTGTGAGATTGTTTGCCATCTGTTTCAAGAGAAAAAAGGACAAAACTTTCCAGGCAAAATGCAGAGAGGACCCTGCTATCCAACCACGAGGAGCAATGAAAGAAACTTTGACAGATTTCCCAGAGCTGTGCAGACCACAGGAACATGCACTTGCAGCCAAAACAATACAATTTCGCAGGAAGAAAATGAGTTCTTCATCCAAAATCAAAACAGATTTATCAGGGCATCATTTCTTTAACAATTAATGGTGACATAGCTCAGGCTTAAAAAGTTAGGAAATACTAATAACAGCTTTCAGGAACATTTTAGTTTATTAGGGAAGAATGGGAAGAAGCTCTAATTACTGCATACAAATGTTTGCATTAGTGTTTGTATTGAAAACTGTTAATTACCTTGAATTGCTAGCAGGGTTTTGTATGCTTTAGGGTAAAATAAGAATAAACACCTGTAGCCAATAAAAAATTTAGTTGTCATTCTATCACCTCGAAGAGGCTGAACTGCTGCTGACTCAGCAGGAGTAGGAATCAAAGTGCTCTTGCAAGGGAGATTCAGAAATCCCTGTTTTGGAGAGCACACATGACAAAGCCCAATAAATCCATGGGACAGGCTGTTTCGTGTGTTTGTTCTTTGAAAAATCAGTAACATCTAATAATAAGAAAATTCCCAAGGCCAGCATGATGATGTTATTTCAGCAGCTAAGCCTCTAAATTAACTTGTAATGGAAGTGCTCCTGGCACTGGAAAGAAGCCAAATTGTGACACTTAAACTTCCAAGACCTGTTTGCTGAACTGCTCCCCCAAAACTGCAGCAAACCCTTGTACATATTTTATTTATTTTCTGTACCTCTTTAGGAACTTGCATCAATCTGTGTGCCAATGAAATTCCTGGACAAATAGATGGGTACACAAAAAAAACCAGACAATATTCCAGAGCTGTTGGTTGTCTCAGTTTATTGAAGAACACATACAGTTCTGAGATCCTTTGTCACTGAAAAAACAACACCCTGAAGGAAGTTGTTTGTCTTTCTTTCAGGAACAAATTAGGTCACAGCGATGAAGCAGACAGTGGAGCAGCCTGAGTTGGATCTTTAATTAGCAAACGGTTCATAGAATTAGCTCTGGGTTTTGTTTTTTCCTTTCCCCCACTCCTTTGGTTTATGGAAATGTGTGCTCACATGAGAATCAGCTTACCAGGAGCCATTTGTGTCCCAGTGCTCACACTGATTGTCCATGACACCCATAGGATGGCAACACCACCAGTCTTGGGAGAGCCTCAATGCACCACCACTATTTCCAGTTTAGTGAGCATTTGTGGCCAAAGCAAAGTGAATTTAACATTCAGGGCTATTCCCCTTCTTCTAGCATGCCCACTTTAATCATGAGTATCCAATTCACTGCACAAAATGGGCAGAGAGCACATGAAAACCACCAACTGCTGCCCAGACAGGCTCACATGGAGCCTTCTGAGCCCCCTTTTTTATGGATATTGAATTTCCAAGCAGTTTCCACCCATTCCATTCTTTAACACCAACCATAAATTCAATTTGATGCCCTTAAGTTGCTACATTTTGTATTCCTTAGGAGCGTTCTGCACTGCAGAATTTACTGCTCATTTGAAGACCTTCAATTTCTGCTCCTCAGATGAGCCCTGGCTGCAGTGCTGATTAAACATATTGCTAATGTTTCAGCTGACATATTTTCCTGGGCTCTGGAGGTATGTGTGCATGTGTCTCACTGCTGATCATTTGTGAGTACTCATGAACTGATCCACAAGAAAACTGCTGAAAAAAGTGTTAAAATGTAAACCGTGATGCGCAAGTAACAATGGGTTGGCAATATCATGACATCAAAAAGAGGCAGAAGTAGGCAGGACAAGAGGAGAATTTTGAAATTCTCCTCAGAAATAATGAATTTTGAAAATGACCAAACCATATGGAGTGGTAAAGGCTGGGGGAGAAAGACAGAAAAAGGAAAGGCAGGGAAAAACAAAACCAAATATGAAATTAATAAGCATGATGCTAATAAAATCATAACACAGAATGATAAAGACTGATGAAGAGATTCAAAGCAATTAGAACATACTAATCTAATGTTATTAAAAAAATGCACAGAAGAAAAAGTCCATCCAATTGATTTCCTAAGGCAATACAGGCAGTGGAAGGACCAAACAGTGACCATGACAAAAAATAAGACTAAAGCACGAACTTCTGATCAATAACCAGTAAGTTCTTATAGAAAAGACAAAAAAAGTGTGAGGAAGATACAGCTGGGATAGGAGGAAGAATCAGTATTGGATCCACTCCATGGCCACAAATGGGAGATCATGTTGGAGATACTCCAACAGATGCAAAGGGAATTGTGAACTAAACTGTTATAATTGTGCCAGAGCAGGCATTTAGGCAACAACTCTGGAATGAATCCACTCTGGGGAAAAAACAAACAAAGCACACCCACTCCCCTAAATCAATCAATCATTCAATAAATCCACGCCAAAAAATAAATCAAAAAGCCCACACAGAGACAAAATATAAATTCTAGAAACTTTGACAGAAGTTCCAACAGAAATTTAACTAAGAGGATTTTAGCTCTAAAGACTGAAATACCCCTTTCTTTCAGAGGTGTTTGGCATATGACAAAAAACAGAATAGAAATATTCTTCTGTCGCCACTTACAACTGTTAGATAACATATCTTAAATTTCCAGGGTTAGCAGGTTGTCATGAGCCCTATGTTAACAGAAGGAGTATTTTATTCTTGAAGACACTTGCTATTTCTGGAAGTTAAACAAGATATTCCAATAAAGTGGAAAAGATCAAGCAGGAAAATTAATATTCCATCTCTCCTTCTATACTGATTTGCAAGTTATGTATTGAATAAGAAGAGACAATTAAATCCCTTTCCTTTTTTGGGGCAGACATTTATATTCCAGCTGTACCAGGAGAATTTTGGATTTTGATTAAATATGTTGTTAAACTGTGCTTGCCACTCGGCACAATCTGTGGATGTTTAATGTCAGATCAACACTGAAATGGCCAAATTTGAGAAAAGTCACCTTTCATTACAGAACCCTTCAGTTTTTTACAGAAAGATATTCATGAGCTCTCCAGTGTTATTTTCTTTTTCTACTTCTATTATCTTGAAGAGTCAATAAAACCTCTGTTCAAAAATAAACTCGTATTTTGCTCCCCATCCAAGCATTTCTGCAGGGGCTTTTCTTCCTTTTTAAGCTATGGATGTTGGACTTCATTGCAGAAGTCTTTCCAGGGCTTTGCCAATAATAATTTATCCATAAAACACAAACAGGATCACAACCTCCATGGTCATCCATGTGAGATCTTTCAGAATGGATTTGGCTTCAGAAATGCTCCTGGTGCTGGTAAGACAAACAAAATTTCTAAGGCCAGGAACATTTCAAACAGAGCATTTAAATGAATGCTTTTTTTCCAAGATTATGCAAGTTTCTTGAAGATTTTCAGCATTTTTTATGCACACAACCAATTGTCCCCCACTCAGCTGAATCGGAGCATCCCTGTTGATGTTTTTGTCAAACTTCCCTGACTAGTTAAACCATTGCCTTGCCTACTAAGGACAACAGAAACTGGTAAATTCAAACTGAAACTATTTAGAACTCTCTCTGCATTCAGCAACATTAAATTAAGTGTAAAAATCAAATGCAAAGCTTCCAAACCAAATAAAACTCGGTTAGAGACTTCTCTTTTTATAATTTACACTAAAACAACTTCTTTGGAGGTTTGCTTATTCTCTCTCAGTGCACAGCAATGGAATGAGTTCCTCCCAGGTTTGCTCCTTGTCAGAGCTAATAGAAAATGCTGTGGAGTATTATGGGCTATTATGGAGTCTGTGGAGATTAGGGATGAGCACAACCACTACAAAACTCAGCATTTTGGAGGATCAGTGAGATCTGAGTGTGGATCTGGCGTTTGGTTCACCTTGCCCTGCAATAAGCCAGCAATATCCAGGCTGTGCCTGGCTGAGAACACCTGGGGTTGTGGGGACACCTCAGGGTCACACAGGACATCAGTTGTATTTTCTCCTCTCGAACCTGGCCTTGGCAGGTGCCCACATTCCCCCAACACCTCCTGATAACCCCATAACAAAGTCACCTGTGACTTTCTAGGAAATGTCACTCAACTCAGATGATGCACATTCAGATCTGTTGAGATCTAAGAAGATCCAGCATGAGATTGGTTACACAGCAAAGCTCTTAAAAACACTTTATCCTAATTGAACCTTTGCAAGGAAATTCATATGGTGTTTTATAGTACAATTTTATGCATCATCAATTAGCAATTGAATCAGTTGCAAACTCTGAACTCTTGGAAGCAACAAGCACAAAGAAAATTCTGTATCCCACATTCATTTCAGAACAACCTGACAGGTAGTGCTGAACCTGTTACATCTTCTGCAAAAACTTATTCACGTTGCTTCCACACACACAAAAACCCAAACAAAGAAACCCCACACAATGACAACAACCTACGCAAAAATAAAACCTTCCTCATCCAAAGGAACGAGGAGAGGCTGAACCATATATTCTAAACATTTGTTGAAATGACATTTCAATTAGTGCTTTGGATTATTCATATTTTTATCCCCTAGGCTCTTCTAAAAATCCTCACCAGACTTGCATCAAACTCTTACTTTATATATATGCAAATTTACCGATTCAAAATCTTTATAATTCTGCTCTGAGGACCCACAGGATACTGGCCCATAAGGTAACCTTTGTTCCTCTGTCACACTGGTTATTTGTAACAGAACTGGATGAGGGAATTGAAGGAGGAAAAGACTGAAACAACAGAGAAAGGGGAAAAATGCACAAATTCACATCAGATTCTCCATCAGACAGCATTTTCAAATTAAGCTAATGCAGTCTAACTAAACTTATATGGGAGTAACTATGAGCTCTTTAATATTTATTCTCTGTGTATGATTTGCTCTCAAGGACAGAACAGTTAATGACTCGGTCTTGTGATCTGAGTCAGAATCAGGGCTGGCAAGAACAAAAAAAAAAAATCAAACCACCACTTAAAGAAAATCAGTATGCACACTGATATTTTCTTCATTACCTTAGCACAGGAGGAAAATCATGATCCTGATCTCATATATAAGGAATCCTGCACTGGATTAGCAGCTATTGGAGCTATTAACAAAACTTACCAGTGCATCTGTTTCTGAATAAGAACAAGACAGGGGAGGAAAAAATGCAGAATCCATTCCATTTGTAGCTTGGCTTCACCTTTCCAGCATGTTTATCAAACGACATTCTTTTTCTTTGTAAACCTGTGTGAGAACAAGTTGATGTTGGTACTATACTTTATTCATATGAAAATGGCAAGCCAAGTAAGAAAGCAATAAAAAGCAATGAAGAAATATGATGGGAATTTATAATACGATCTTAGCAGGCATCTTGCTTCTCTGATTCTCAGTGTTGTCTGCAAAAATACAGACCCAGATTAATGAAAGGTGTGAGAAGAAAACATTTTTCATGTATTCAGTTTTAGCCAATAAAAGAGCTCATATAATACCAGCTCTCTGAAAAAATATTTTCAGCTTTCATTTCTATGTAGAAGAAATAGAAAGTGCAGCTATTTAGCACTTTTCCATATTACTTAAGTGAATATTTTCCTTAGTATGTTTTTATGGAGTGGTCACAGGTTGTGGTTCAGACTCGGGAGTGTGCAGCAGACAGGCATGGGAAGGAGGCAATGAGAACATTGTAAACTGCAATCCCAAACTCTGCCACAACGCACAGGTCACCGAGCAGCACAGAAAAGCTCAGGGCAGCCTTTAGAGCTGCTCTCAGCCGTGGCAGGGCTGAGCCAGCCCTTCCAGAGCCAAAGCACAGCAGCTATCCCTGCTCGTCCTGTCTAATGTCAGAGCAACACTGAAACGGCCAAATTGAGAAAAGTCACCTTTCATTACAGAATCCTTCAGGGCCTTTTTTACAGAAAGATATTCAGGAGCTCTCCAGTGTTTTCTTTCTCTGCTTCTATCATCTTGAAGAGTCAGGGATGCTCATCCTGCAGCAGCACCTCTGGCTCCCCTCACTCTGAGCCTTCTGCACCAGTGCCCATCTCCAGCTGAGATCAGTGCAGGACAGGGCACCCCTGGCTGTGCTTCCTTACAGCAGGCACCACTTTTCTTCTGCATAAATTGCTCTTTGACATGTCCTGGTTGTGGCTGTTGATGTTGAACTGAATGCTTCTAAAATCTAAGGAAAAACCTCACAAGAGATGCAAGCAGAATCCAAGTGAGTGGCTCTCATTGTGACAGTGAGCCTCAGCCAGTTCACTCCTATCTGCTGCAGACTAAAAAACTCCAACTTTCCATTTCAGTTTAGCCAAGATTATTGTTTCTATTTCTATTTTTGCTTCCACTCCTTTTTCTCTTTTTTTCTTACCTGGTACCTTCCAACCAACATTTTTGATTTGTTTGTTCGTCTTCTTCTACTGAAAGTCTATTCCACATCCTATTAGTCACTGTCCCCTTTGCACTTTAAACTCAAAGAATCCCATTTCAGCTGTAAAATCTCTACACAGTCCTTACAGCACGAAGCAGGCAAATTCTTCTCTCCCACCAGCACAATCCATTACTTACAAACTGTCCTTGAGATGCAGAACTGAGAGCAAGAAAGTTCAATTCTGACATCTGTGTGCTTTCCTGCATATTAGCACTTCACTGTTGGCTGCCAGCAGTATTAATTTGATTGTGCTTTGTGAGAGACTTTTCTTTAGATTGGTGTGAGCTGCTTGAGTTAAAGATTGAGAGAGAATTTCTTCCCTCCCACCCCAGCTCCCTTTCTCTGAGCCACGCAGAACATTGTGTATATTTATAATTGGTTCTGTTCAATAACAATATTTCTACATTTTGGCCTGAAGAGGGAAGCTGGAAGTTCACAGGACATGATATTGAGAAATAGCTTTGTTTAATGCCTTCATTGTCACTAGGTGGAAATCAAACTTACAGTTTATTATATTGATTCAACTCTTAATAACTCTGGACAGTTTTACAGATCTCCCCAGCTTGCAGCAGAAAATTCATCCTGAGAGCTCCAAAAAAGACAAAAGAAAAAGGCCAAAAAGCCATCTAAAGCTGCAGTTTAGAATTCCTCTATAAAGAAGGAAAATAATGACCCGTTTGGAAAGTATCCCCACTACAATTCATTAGACACTGGTTGAAGATAACAGAATATGCAGAGAATCTGAAAAGGGAGACAGTGTGGATCTGCTGTCTGAGTTAACAATATTCCTTTCAAAACATGTTTCATGGGCACAGGCAGTAATCAAATAAATATTGATATTTTTTTATTCATGGTTGAAACCCAGACCAGGGATTCCAAACGTGATTTTTATGAGCAGGAAAAAAAAAAAAAAAAAAAAAAAAAAAAAAAATAAAAAGAGAGTCAGAATACAACCTGACACCCAGACAGTCCNAAAAACCTAAGATTTTTTTTTTTGCCTACAGTGTTAATTATAGCGGATTCAGCATGCATTAATACACAGGTATTTGAGTGGGTATTTTGTAATAGGAATAAAACAACATAAATCAGGGATTTCTAAAGCTCCCTTTAGAGCATATGTCCATAATTCTTTTATATTTAAGGGCTACTCCCATGAAAGATGACATGCTCAATAAGAGCAAGATAAGGGCATACATGAAAATTTTCCTTTCCTTTATGTTCTACAAAAGCTTGCTGAGCATCTTTAAAAAGGGCAGTGAATACATCTTTCAAAGTTCAAATACTTCTGGAAAGCATTAGATAAAATATTTGCTTAACACTCCAGGAACAGATTTCTCATATTCTGACTAAAAAAACCCCACACTAACAAAACCCAAAACCCACTAGGCATCCCCCCCAAAAAACCCAACAAACCTCAGCAAAATAAAAAAAGTATAGAAATTATCTAGTTAAAAAAAAAAAAAAAAAAAAAAAAAAAAAAAAAAAAAAAAAAAAAAAAAAAAAAAAAAAAAAAAAAAAACAAAAAAAAAAACACCACAAACAAACAAAAAAAAAACCCTAAATCCCTAAACCTGAGAATATAATAGAATAGATTGGGTATGAGGGGAAATTTTTAAAGAATATTTTTACATATTCTCTACTCTAGGATACAACTTTGACAGGTAAAACATGAAGCTTCATCAAGCAATGTACATAGAAAAGAACCATGCAGACATTCAGAAAGAAGGAAGATAGTAGGATAAACTGGATTCAGGTATCCTTGTTAATATCCTCATCTTGGGGAAGCAGTGTTTGCTCCATTCTTCCCTTCACAGCCTCTGTTGAGGGGCCCATGCTGTTGCCCAGCAGCTTCCTCACCAAAAATAATTTTCATGTGTGGTAGGTAAATGGCACATCACAAACCTTTCAACTGCCCCAGTTTTAGCAAGATAAGCACTTACTTTCCCTCTGTTTCAAACTGTGTAAATATACATCAGGAAATTTTATCTAAACCAGTGGGAAACATTTCCTTTTCCACTGTTACCTAAGAAACCACATGTACCTGGGCCTGTGATGAGCACACTGCTTTTTAATGGATAATTTTCTATGCTGTTGACATGATGATCCAGCTCAGAAGGCATTTTTGAGACTGGATGGAAAACTTTTGCCTGGATGGAAATAAACCACAAAAGCCAGCAGAGATGTTATTTATCACTGAGTGTGAGAGGCACAGGGCAGTGCAGAGGTTTACACCAGTGCTAAAAACAGGAATAGGCATGAAAAGTATCAGGTCACATCATCACTGTGCAGAGCTTTAAGAACCACTGATTTCTTTTTGTCATTCAGACTGATTTGTCGTTATTTACCAGCTCTTTTTCTTCCTCCTTACATATGCAGAGGGTTGTATTGGGAAATGGCTTCCTTCAATTACTAAACTTTTACATACCTCAGTACCAGTTATTCAGCTATCAGAATCCTGTGTTTATTTCTTCTCTGCCTGGCCCTCAGAGACATTTGCAAGCAGGCAGGGAACAAAAAAACACCTCCCCTCTGGTTTTTAAACAAAACATGCAGCACAAAAGCAGCACATCAGCCCAGGGAAGGCAGTGCTTAAGGAAGTCAGAGAAGTTTCCAGGTGTCCAACAGCAATGACCACGTTCACAGAGACTGCACAAAGTTAGAGTGGTTAATTCTGTAACAGATACCCACTTGAACAGGCACTTCCCGCCATGGATAAAATCTTTTCAGAAGGTTTTCTGAAAAAAAAAAAAAAAAAAAAAANGAAAGTTTTTCCAGCGTTTTTTCTGGGAGGGACCTAAAGAGCCTGACTCATCCTCACCAGCAGGGGCTGAGGGGATGGTGCTGCTCCTCCAGGAGCACAGCCCACGCTGCGAAGTTCCTGCTCCCTTATGTGCTGACCTTTCCTGCTGTACAGCAGCAGCAGCAGCTCATCTCTCCAGAGCTCTAATGCAGCCAAATTAGTCAGAAAAACCATGCTGTTGCCCTAGGCAACTACATGCATGGCTTTGTTTTTGTAGCCATGAAACTTTCTGTAGTGCTTCTCTCTGTTTGGGCACATGGCAAAGTGCAGATCCATTCTTGAAATCCCCCCCATTAAACAGCATTTCTCATTAGCATCCACTTAACATAAAGATCACAGCCATTTAGAAGTCCCTTTTATTGTTACAGACAAGAAAATTCATTTCAACAGGGTCTGTTTCTCTAGAACCTGCAATCATATTTCAGAAACCATCCAGCCTGCAGTCGAAACAAAAGTTTATAGTCCATTCATACTTTCATCCAGTACTGAATATTTAGATGTTAATAGGGTTACATTTTCATAGTTTTTTTAGTTCTACCCCTCCATCCGTAAATAAGTCATGGGAAGAAAAAAAATTATTTTCCCTTTCAAGCTGAGCTGTCACATAATAAAATACTTCATCATATTTGATTACATTAAGAATCTAACTTTCAATGTATGCCCTCACTTCCAAAATTTCTGAATATATGTATGTTGAAATTAAGCAAGTGTGACATAGTTCTTGGTTCCCTTGGGAACAATATTCAGAGCTCATTTGAGTTGTGACCTGCTTATGCTGCCAGGGAGAATTAGTATTTTTGTTGGATCTTTAGAATAGAGATATGGAGTGAAGGACAAAGGAAAAATAAGACTCTAAATTCACAGATGAAAAACAGATGAGATACTGCTCTATTTCAGAAGGCAGTGTTGGCAGATTTTCATAGAATCTGCCCCGTTTTGTAAGCTCTCTCGAAGAGATAATTCTCATAGTAAAATGTTTTACAAGAACTATGTATGGAGAAACTTATGGTCCAAGGTGTCTAAATAGGTTGCAATGGAGAATCAGGTATGTAAATTAATTTCAGGAATTATTTTGCAAGATGGATACTGGCTCAAAGTGGACCAGAACCACACATCCTACAATGTTGCCTTTTGTCTCCTGTCACAGCTCAGTCTCAAGGAGCATCCATTCCATTATAAATGGAATTTCTGCTGTTGTCATTTCTGCTCCAGCACAGTGTGCAATTTAACTGAATGGCTTGGCCCCTGTTCATTATACCAAGTAGTGCTTATATATTATATCTGCATGGCTTCCTTCATGTAAATCAGACCCATCACCCTCTCAAATCCATTGCCAATCACAAATCCAGACTCCTATACACAGTTCATGCAGATTTTAGGACTGGGCTCTCATGTATATTAGGGACTAGGGTCTCTTTCTTTCACTCCTATTCTCTTCCTGTGAGTTCCAGGTAGGATTAGGCCAAGGAATAATTCTCCATCACTCTTCTCCAACCTTCCAGGGGTTCCATCTCCTCGTTTCCAGTCCCTTCCTTACACCCCATGGGGAGCTGATCTGAACGCAGACATACATTTAGTTTAAATTAGTGTCATTTGATGCAGTGACTCACTAAAGTATTTATCCCATTTATGAAGTAAATAAGCATTTGCCACGTGGGAAAGTTATAAGTGCTCTCATAACAGAAATTAAATTTCAAAATCTCTTTGTAGGCAGGCTGGGCTTGGGAAGGTTTGAGGCCAGCCCTGACTGACAGTGCAAACCTTGGTGCACATGGCCACAGGGTCAGCAAAATAAACCCTGTCTGAGCTGCAGCCCACTGAAACCTTCCTCAGCTCTGATCTGTGTCCAGCTCCAATAACAAAAAACAGCTGTCAGGTCAGAAAAAAACCCGTCAGACACTGCTTGGATGCAAAGGTTTTTCTCTAGTGCAGGTTATCAATACACATTTCTGTTAAAGCAGCCTCATTTTTAATACTGCACTGAATAATCTCAAGCTTATTAAAGTGCCTCATGTTACAAGTACAGACAGTTGTACTCAAATATGAAAGTGAGCCAAGGAAAAAACCAAACGTGTTCTTCATAAGAACTGCAAATATGAATGTTCTCCTATTAGTTTTCACAACATATTTAAGTTTGCCTTTCCTGTCTTCATTTTTTTCCCTAAGAGGGAACAGTGAACTTGTTCTTCCTGAATAGGGATAATTTATTATTACCTTGTTTAATTTTATTATTTTGCTGCCTTAAGTTCTTGTTTACAATGCCTTTTCTGCAGCAAAACAAAAATCCCTTTAAAGTTCAACCTGCTAAATTAATAAACTGTGTTCTCAGTTTTAGTTCCATGTTAAATGGAGCTGCATAAAATTGTTATAACACACCCATAAAACAGCAGCAGATGCAATATGTTCAAAACGATTATTTTCTTTTAATTTTGTAAACATACAGAAAGTTTGCATTATAGCCTACCCTTAAGCACATCCCTGCTGTAAATTAAAGACTTGCCAAATCAGCTCCAAACACATTTTGCAGTAAACAAACAATGAGACGTGGGACACTGCAAAATGAGAGTGGTGAGACATCAAGGCAGAATAAAAAGCAGTGGCCAACAAAGAGCAAAGCATTTGACAAATCTAGAAACATTTCTGCATCTCTGTGTATTTGGGCACCACAAACATGTTTTGATCAAGTTTTTGTACAACATGGATAAGGTCTGCAGGGGTGTATCACAGATAAGACAATAAAGAAATTATAATTTCACTCCCCAGTTTTATCTTCTGGGACTACAGTGAAGGGTCTCAAAGGCTCAGGAAATATCTGAGATGTCAGGGTACAAAATGAAGTGGAATTGACCCAAAGAGCATTGGGTGTCAAAGAATGAAGAGCTGTGTGCTTTTATTAGCAGAAGTAACAAAGCTTCTGTGTGATGGACAGTTCTGTCAAAAGTCCATTAAAAAATTCCAGGATAAGTTATCTGCTGATAAGAAGAAGACTGAGTAAACTAATATGAAACCTAAGTGTTGGATAGATTATACACTAAATACTAAGTCACAAATCACCAAAATCTCCAAAATATGTAGAATCATCTCTAAAAGAAGAAAATATCCAAAGGTAACAACAGAATACACACATTTCTGCATGTTTTCATGCTTTCAGAACAAACCCATGTCTGTATACTACATTTGCATATGTTTTCCAAAAGATACATGCACTACCCTGATCTGCTTTTACTTAGCATTGAGAAAGTGTTCAAAATTCATGCAGTGCTTCATAAACTTGGCAACACTAAGAATTGATCCAAGCTTCAATCAAGGTAACAGGAGATTGTACACTGACCTCAATTAGCTTTGGGTCAAGCCTTAGGAGAATTACCAATGTTCTAAGCAGTCATCATCTGTGGGTACATGCACAGAGAGTAAACCATGAGCACCTCCAGAATGGGCAATTACTCCAAATGAACACAAGACCAGCCACAACTTTGGGGTTTTATTTGTTTTTTGTTTGTTTGTTTGGTTTTTTTTTTTTGTTTTGATTGTTTGAGGTTTTGTTGGAGTTTGGGGGATTTGTTGTTGTTGTTTTGTTGTTGTTGTTGTTAAACAATTATTTCATTAAAAGTCTGTTAAGTCAGGCTTTCCCTACTGCTGAACTAAACCTCAAGGTAATCTTTAAAAAATTACATGCCAAGAGAAATAAAACAGAGCTGGTGACCTGGAGCAGCTGCAAATACAACACAAGGCTCTGAGTCAGACTGGGATCCATCCTGAGGGCTGGGAGCTGCAGGAGGTCATGTGAAGAGTGGC
>WEIU01010083.1:100502-147332 GCA_013389925.1 Aegithalos caudatus
ACACCAAAACAGGACAGCAGCTGGAAAGAGGTGGCATTTTTCCCTAACCCTCCTCCCCACCCTGCTCTGTTCCTGGCTGGCACTCAAGCCCCACAGGGCTCAAGGCAGAGAATTCTGCTGTCCAGCCTCTCCTGTCCCCCCGTGCCAGGAAATGCAGGTGAGCATCCCCAAGGCTGCTTGGGATCATGGGTTCTGTTTGCTCTGGATTTCCCTCCTTTACACTTCTCCTGTGGGTGAGCCTGGGAAACAGCACGCAAGGAATAATTGAAATTTACGAGTTCTGAGTTAGAATTGAGGGTGAGGGACTGAGCAGTGCATTGACACAAAGTGAGAAATCTGTTCTTACCTCCCACAGACCCATTTCGCACCAGCAGGAAGAGCTCACCTCAGAGTTACACTGATTTTCTGCCCCTCCCTGTGTCCTGCTGGGAACACCACAGGGGCACCCCGTTGTGGGGCACACAACTTTTCTGAGCTGAGTTTTTCCCTGGCACTGCAGGCTGGCAGTGAGCACTGCCCTGTTTTATTTACACACAGAGGTGCATTTCTCATGGCCCCTGGGCACAGATTGGCTGCTGAAATAAGATTATTTGGAATTATGAGTGGCTACCTCCATTTATTTTAGAGGATTTAAGTCCTGACAGAGCCTTCTGATGGACAAAGCACTGGGAAGTTACAAGCTTGCATTTCAAAGGGGTCCTTGCTTAAAATCCTCCCTTTACAGATTGATGACAGCTTAAATATTTCATTTTTTACTACTCAAAAAAAACTCTGTTGCTATTAGCAATATAATCAGCTATAAAGCAGCTACCAACCACTGAATGTATGAAAAAACCTATATGATAGCACATAAGCAAAAGTTACAGAATTGAAGTTCCTCAGAAATTATATGGTCCCAAATGAAAAAAAAAAAAAAAATAGTATTTCATAAATTTTGTTTTCACAACAACTGATTTTATAACCTAAATTTTTTTAAACAACAAAGCTGGAGAAGAGAATGAAATAAAAATCAGAGCTTAATTTGATCATTTCTTGAAATTTCATTTGACTTTGAGCATACTAAAAAGGAAAGAACAAAGATGCAAACCCTGATACTATTTCTTTGTGAAACACAAACAAAAATATTTTGTATTAATAATTTAACTAAAATATTCTTCATCTACTCTAAAGCAAGAAAAACTATGATGCCTTTTTTAATGGTATTCTTGGCAATTAAAATTACTCTTCCCCAAAGCCTTAACGATTTCTTTGTTTCTCCTGTGCAAGTGAAATTCCCATAAGGAAGAGTTACCACCAAAATTCAAGATGATCTGTCTCATATTCCAGAGGCACTGATAAATTTTTTTCATTAAAAAGAATTCAACACCTTGTACATGCAGTACAAACAGAAGCTGTATTTCACATATCAGGTTTTGATGGTAATTTATGCACAGGCTTTGCCTACTGCGAGAAATCCATGCTAGAAAGGAAAGAGAAAGCCTTGCAGCCAGGAATCCTGCTTGATTTAAATACTGCAACCCATGTGCTCAGACCTTTAGCAACCCCAACATGACTTTGGTGCTTTGGTCTGTTTGGGAACACAAAAGTTGTTTTTATCTTTGCTTTTATAAAGTTCTTCTTTGTAAATAAAAGGCCAAGTAAGAGCAGAGAGCTTCAGATTCAAATAATGAGCACAGAAACAGCAATATTGTGCCAGAGTACCTCAGCCATGGCAAGATAAAGAAACTCCCACATCTTTGTGATTGAACCACAGAGCCAACCTTTTTAAGCCCTGACAGATACAATTCCAGCCTTCTTAAGGAAAAAAAGAGAATTACTGCAGAGATAATAACCAAGATAATTGAGCTTTGAGATATCTCATTCCATGTAATCTGCTGTCAGTCTTACTCAGGTGTGGGGGTAGCACCTCCCTGTCTCTAAATGACAGCCTCAGGTTTGCCATCCCTGGCTCTGCTGCCTCCCAAGCTCCTGAGGTTCTTGTGGCACTGTTTGTGCCACAGACAGTGACAGTGTCCTCAGGGTCCCCAGACAGGGACTGGAACACCAGAATGACTCAAACTGGGGGAGGCACAAGAGAATTTCTAAACCATCCCCAGGGCCCAGCTGGACTGAGTGAAACTTCCTCTCTTCAGCCCAAACCAAATCCACTCTTGCTGAGTCAATCACCAAGAAATAAACAAATACTTGTGAATTAATTTTTTGCAGGAACAGCATCTTTGAGTCAGTGGTTCCAGAACCATGTTCAGCTCATGAACTTCCCTAAAAAAATTCTCCAAATAATCTCCATCAGGTGAAGACTCAAGACCCTGTGAATGTCTGTGATTAGGAAGTCAACAGGTATACAAAGAAACTGCACATATTTAACTCCTCCCTAAAGCTCCTAATTATTGTAAAAAAATAATTTTTTTAACAAGAAACAACATTTCTTGTTAAAGGTCCTGAAGGTGTTCAGCATCTTAAAATTCACTGCCAGATTGTTCTAATGACAGCAGGTCTCTCACTTCATTAAAGCACACTGGATTGCAGCAGGGCAAAGAAAAGTAAGGAGTTAACACATTTTAAAAAATCAACATTCAGAAAGGAGGAGAAATCCTGATCTGCTGTGGTAATTTAATGAGCTCACCAAAGCATATATAGCATGTACAAAACTACAGATTTAAGTTTGTCCTCTTGGATATTCTCTTCTCCCACTACCTGATGTTATACTAGTATGCCCCCCCTCCATCAAATTTACTGTTTCTAATGGAAACAGATTTCACTTTATGAATATATTTCTGGAATCAGAAAAATGTAAAACATCAAAGACCTATCATGTCACTAACCTGTCTGTCAAGAGAGGATGCAGGAATTCTTATTAGAGTGCATTGGCCTGTTTAGCTCAGCTATAATGAGATGAGGCTTTCATCATTTCCCTTTTGGAATCAGTTTCATTATTTGCTGAAATTCACTCTTAAGATATTTTTGATCCTAAAATACAACATTAAGTCATCTCTTTTTTTTTNGCTGCTTTCATGATTTACATTTCATGTTCCTGCAAACAACCTCCCCTGGTGTTTGCACTACTCAATCACTTGGACCTGGTTTTCCACTGGACTTGGAGCAAATATATCAACTACCATAAGTACCCCTGGAAAAGTTCAGACTCAAGTTGTTAAGTGTCTATCTCACTTGGATAAATCTCCCTTTTACAGTTTTTTATCACGCTACCAGTCAGGAAATCAGATTAATGCAGTCATTTGGTAAAGTGTGGCAATATTAAGACTAATATTGCAGCATTTACCTTGAAGAGATTTTTGATAATGAAAACTTGTCTATTATGGTCTGCCATTTCCTAGCACTGCCTGCTGCAAAATCTGCTGTTCTGAACAGCAGCAATTAAAGACTGCAATCTTCAGCATAAAAATTTCATCTGAAGAGCAGCACATCCACTTGTTCCTGGGCTCTGCAGCAGCCTCACATCTGGGCTGTTAAAATATATACATCCATGAAAGGATTCAATTTTACATGCATTATCTAGGAAAAGCCTTTGCCAGCCTTATGAGACCTTTCCATAACTTGTCTGCCCCTTTTTGCAAGGCTGACTTGAAACCCTGACTAATATAAAGAACTATTAATTTTATCAGGGACATTTAACAGTGCTTGACTTTTTTTAAGTCATCATCTGCATGTCATAAAAAAAAAAATTAAAAAAAAAAACAAAAAAAAAAAAAACCAAAAAAAAAAAAAAAAAAAAAAAAAAAAAAAAAAAACAAAAAAAAAAAAAAAAAACAACCAAAAAACAAAAAACAAACAAATAACAAAACCAAGTGTTCTTGATCAAAGGAAAAGCTTTTCTTAGAGAAAAAAGTTTTCATTTCTGTATATAAGAAAATTCAGATGTGGGGAGGCCTTGGTTCTCCCACATCCCAGAGAGTCTGGAACATTCCCAATTAAATATCTCTGCCCTTCACACGGGTAACTTGTCGTACACTCCTTGGAGTATTGAGCTGCCCTTTTTTTTTTTTTTTTGGAACTTTGAAAGCATCTCTCATGCTTTGGCAAGTATTACAATAAATTATAAGTGGCCTGAGAATTTTTAAATGTACATTTTTTGGCTGTCCCCATCCACATTAAGTAACTGCAGTCTATCATGTCCATTTCATAGCATCTGAGCACCATGGACAAGTGAATAATTAGCTTTAGCAAGAATAGCCAGATTTATGTGAGGAAAAATTTAACTCCTAGAAAGCTCAGCAACTCGAGATGGATTTCTCTCTTCATGCAACACTAATCTCAGTTCATATTTCCCTTGTACTTAAGACAAATTGGTGAAAATGGACATGATTTAATTAAAATCTGAAGCCTTCACAGTGCTTGTCTCCTAAATGAAACTTGTAATGAAAATGAAAAAGACTACTTCTAAAAATTGCAAGCACCAGATGATTTTTTTTTTTTTTTTCCCTAAAACATTAATAAATAACTTATGAATAGAGTCTTCTGGGTGGCAATGGAGGTAGATAAGAATCAAAACTTTTAGACTTCTAGGCACCAAAACAGGAGAGATCTGAGCAAAACATTGCTTCATTCCTCCCCCAAACCCACCCCATGGAAATGCACCACATGAAGGGTCACAATCATTTCAGAATTCCTCAGGTACCTGCCCAAAAATAGGGAAAAAGGATCAGGCCTGCATGGGGTGTGCTGTTTCCAGCATTTTAATGGAACAAATGACCAGTATCCCAACAAGGGGATTTCTCCCTGTGAAAATTCAGAAAGTTGGAATGTTTACTTTCATGCCTGAGTATCCTGAGGGATACTCAATAAAGATCAGATGTCTGAAAATACTCTTTTCCCCATGTTGACCATTGGCACATTTCAGATGTGAGTTTAAATTTCTTTTAACACACAAACACAAGCAGGTGATTTCTGGCTTGTTGTTTCCTTGTAATGCTCGTGCAGGCATAAAATCAAGTACCTCAGGGTCTGGCTTTTGAGCAGCAGAGTTTTTAATTTTCTCCTTTGGTGTGGATTCACTCTTTGACTTTGTAAAACATCAGTTAAAAAGTGCCCTCCCTGGACCTCTGCAGAATGAGAAGAAAACACCTCCCTTGGCCAACACCACTCCCAGATTTACAGCCAGGTCCAGACCACATCTCCTATAGGGAAATGTGTTTATTCAAGCAAAAACTTGAATTAAAGAGAAAAAGGACCCTCAGCATCGCAGCTTTTGAATCATAAATTTCCATCTACAATAGGAATGCTCCACAAAATCTCCTTTTATTAAAAGTCTCCCATCATTCGCAACTTCCATCTGAATCTGGTCCTTATATGGAATTTGTTTCTCTTACTTGTCAAAGCAATAAGACCTCAAATAAAGTTCAAAACAGACAGGCAGTCTTGTTCAAAATAACTGAACTATTTGATTCTTCACACACCTTTAAATGAAGTATTTTATTAAATACTTCAACAGACAGTTGTGTAGCTGCTGAAAAGCTCATATGGGCTCAACTCAGAGGCCTTTTATGGGCTCAAAAAGAGGCCTTTTCCTCTCTATATATTTTCCATTGAGGGCTATTAAATACAAATGTAAAACCTCAAACTCAGTAAATCCCGAAACCTAAAGTTTCTGAAATCAAAAAGAATTTTGAAGAAATATTGCTGCAGTCCATTTCATCCTTCCATTCCTCTTTGGCATCCGCAGCATGCTGCAACAGACACAGGTTTGGTCTGATCCAATAAATACACACAGTCTTATGTTATTTTAAGTTTTGTTTCCAGAGGAAATGCCAATTAAGCAATGACATTCTCCATCTGCCTGCCTGCCAGTACTTCATGTCCCAATACAATTTTGGAATCAGTAAATTAATTTTGACAAAGTTTTCAGAGATTATTTAATTCCAGCAGGCTCTGTGAGGTTTGGCTGCTGCGTAAAGTGAGTTCCAAGTCCATTGGAACGGTAAAAACACACACTGTATGTTTTAAAAACACACACAGGCTGCCCACCCTGCATGATTTCTTCTTTAAGATATCTATATCCACTTCTAGCAGCCCAGCTAAAGAGCTGTTTCAGAGTTCCTAAGGCATTTGTTATTTTAAAACCAAGAAAACAAAGTTATTTGCCTTTTTTTTTTTTTTTCTAGCTAGTGGCCTTACAAAACAGAAATGAAACAAAAATCATTACAACGGAAAGTGACACTTTCCAACAGCATCTTGATTCAAAGTGTGTGAAAGATTCCACAGCTTAAATCTGAATCACCATTAATAATAAAGCAAAAGTATTTTATCTAAAAGAAAACAAAAATCTTCCCCCTGTTTTTGGTACTGATGTGTATTATAAAGGAGAAAGCCAAAGGAGTAAACTGTTCTTTATTTAATGATGATGCTGTAGTTTATATGCACAAGCAGACTTCTGGTTTTTTTCAACCTTCCAATAACAAACAGAGAAAACATGTATTATTGATTAGTTGTCTTCTTTTGAATTAAAAATAAGTGTTGAGATTGTCCACACGGTTACTTGTGAATTTGAAGCTTTTTTCAGGCGGTTGTAAATACAAATCTGAATACTTCTAGAAAGGAAGAGCAAGATCCTTATTAGAATTACATCTTCATAGTTTATAAAACAAAAAAACAACCAAACTGAACAACATAAGAGCATAAACCAAGTACCAGAAAGAGGTGGACAGAGAGTGCCTTGGCTTCTGGTGGTAAATTGGTGGGTTTCACCCACAGGAAGCCAAGGAGAAGGAGTGAAAAACACGAAACACGTGAACAAAGATTTCAGAGAGCCCAGGCATCAGCTCCACAGCCTCCCAAAGCAGAGAAATATCAAGTTGTGCCTCTCAGCAGAAGAACTCTCCTTTATTCCAGGCTGAGTTTCTCTTGTGGCAGGAACTCCCCGCTGTCCCATTTGGCAGCCCCTGGCTCCAGCAGCTCTCGGTGGATGAGAGCCGCTCTCCGTGCATGTGCGGCTGATTAAGGACACTCAGCTCAGCCTCTCGATGTGACACCCACCCGTGTTAAACTGCTTGACCTTAATCCCCACCGAGGGCTCTCCAATCTGGGGCCGGCTCCTTCGCTAAATGCGGCTGGGCTTGATTAGCAACGAATGTAGCTCTTTACAGACGAGTTACAAAACGCTTTTTTTGCGTTTCTCTCCCACCTTTACCTCTCCTGTCTTTCTCCCTCCTCCACCTGCCCCAGTCATTGCTCTCCCTCTGGTCCCCTTTTTCATCCCTGCAATTTATTTCCTCCTCACAATTAATTTCCGAGGAGTTCTCCCTGCTCCAGCCTCCCTAATTCCCCCCATTTTATCCCCAAATCCCCCTCCATGAGCTACACTCCACCCAGGCTTTCTCCCTCTCACCTGAAGATTCCCTCCATTAATATTTTTTAAGCCTTTCCTCACTCCTCTGCCCACAAATTAAGGCCTTTTTTAGTATCTTTCCCATTATTCTCCCTCTGCTGAGAAACGAACACATTTTAACAATTCAAGGATGCATGAAAAATTCATTCATGTATTTGTACAAGTCTTTTAAGACACAATTATGAATCCTTGATTCGCCATACTTTAGAAACTGTCCAATTAATAGCAGAAATCCTAATTTGTAAAAAGCAAATTGACCTACAGTACTGTTCAAGATGGTATCTTTATTTAGAATGAGTTTAGAGAGGAATCCAGAAGGATGTTTAAAAAATAGACAATATACCATTGGGAGATGTTTTATTCATAGAGACATTGTGAGAAAAGGATTGAAAACACTGAAGATGACTTAATTATAATCTTGAAATTAATGAAACAATTATGTCTATTTCTCTAGGCAGTGTATGAACTTTTAACATAGGCTGGATCAGTACCAGGCTACAGATTTTGGGGAAAGAATTAGCAGTAACAAGATTTCAGATCTAGTTTGCTTTTTTTTCTTTTTTTCCCCTGTATTTATCTGATTTGTTTGCATAAAACAGCAGAAAAAAAAAAATACAGCCTTTTTTTCCTGAGAATTCCCTGCAATTCTGGAACAGGCTGTGCAACTCGACCTCTAGGAAGCACCACAGAAATTCAACAGAGCACCAACTGTGGAAATGCATTTTCCACATGAAAGGAAGGACTTGAAAATGAGGGGCAACCTTTTCCCCACCCCAGAGAGGGTGTGCAGGGAGGAAGAACAAACCCCTCCATCCGTCCCATGAGGATACAAACAGCAGCAGAGGAGGGAGCTGCACTGACTATAGGAGGAATAATTTGATATAAAGGAGTGCCCAGAGCTGAAACAGCTCAGTGAAGGTGGTCAAAGGCTGAAGGGAATACACACACACAGAGAAAAGGCAATATGTTGATTAAAAAATAATATGCATGGAAAAAGTATGCATACATATATATGTATAGTTTATTTTTCCTTTCTTAATTTTCTACTTATTTACTAATAAATGTTGCACTGATGAAAATGAACCAATGACTTAAACTAAACCAAAGTTTTCCCAGTCAGAACTGTGGAGCCCAATGAACATACAGTGGCTGCTCCTGCAAGAGGAGTGCATGTGAAGCTTATACAGGTCTTAGGTTTTTTCTGGTCTGTGTTGGACTGGTAAAAAACAAGAGCCCTATTTTTGACTGTTCAGCAACAGCAATTGTCTGAAAACCACTGCCTAACTTGTTTCAAAATTTGTATAACTGTGGTGTTAAATCTATTAATATAAATACACTTCCATAACTGTTTGATGGAAACAATAAATGATTATTCTGTGCAGAATAAACCACAATCCCAGTACAATAATGCAAGGTAAAGGAGCACAGGCCCTCACAGAGGAAGCTCAGGAGGATGGCAGCTGTCAGCACCAGCAAGCTCTGGTTAATTACTGCTCAAACAGCCTCTCTGGCACAACCCCATCATTACTCTGATTTGTTCTTGGTCAAGGAAAAGAAGAGAAAGAAAAGGCAAAAAACAATAAAGCATCAGTTCAAACTTTCAACATTTGGGTCTGTCATGCACTATTGAAACGAGGAATTATTTATTTTTTCACCAAGATATTAAAAAGTTTATATATGGTTTCAAAGCAGAGAATGTAGGGAGATGCTTGTTTACTGACTTCTGTTATGTATTGGACATTTGGGATCTTTTTTTATTGTAATTTTGGCCTAAGCTAACTGACCTGGAACAACTAATTAATTATTCCATGCCTTAGTTTGCCCATCTAAAAGAAATATATTATCACCTGAAGAGCCTTGGGAGGTGACTTTGATATTTTTTAACAGAAGTGCAAATTCATATCGCAGGTTTACAAATTGCAATGCATTTCAAACAACTGGAATTTAAATAAGTCTTCTTTGATCGTCCAGAGAGAATTCTGGAGGTTCTCAATTCCTTTCTTAAAACTAGATTTTCATATTTAAAGAATATCAGTTTAGCAACCATTCCCATTATAATGTGAAGTGTCTTCTGTCTTTATTATTTGTAAACAAGCAATTTCTTTATTAAGGGGAAAATCACTCTCCTGCTGCTTGAGGCATGTGATAACATTGTAGATTAGTTTTGTTTCTCTTTTATTCATGTTAGGATTTATAACTGAGCAAGACAGCTTCACTTCTTTTAAAAAAAATCATGGTATCATATAGGAAACGATTTCAGCAATTCTCAAGATGATTCCTCGCTTATTACTTTGCAGAGGGAAAACAAACAAGAACCAGAGTACACCAGCTGGGCTAAAATCTCTTCAGCTTTTAGTTTGACCCAGATGCAATTTCTTTTTAAATGGGGTGGAAAAAAACCACACAATTCGTGGAGTTACCTAAGTATTAGAAACATAAGTAAATGAAATGTTTCAGCTATTAGATTTGTGCCTCAGATGTGTTTTCCAAATTAATACACCTTAAAATGATGTTTGAAATAGCAACATACACCTGGCATAGTGAAAAAGAAAAAAAGCTTTTTAAGCAGAGGTGTAATGAAGTGGAAATAAAAATGTAAGGTCAGTATGGTATTTTGTACTGAATCACTTCCATGGACAAAGATATTGAGATTGTTTGAGGTACCCTGCTAGGCCAAGCAACTCTGATCCTTTGTAATTAGTGCAGGAAGCCCATTTTCCCAAGAGGAAAGAAAAGGTGCAAAATAAAGGGAAGTAGTACTCACTGTCTCTTATTATTCTCGTGAGAACAAATCTGCCTTAATTGCACTGAGATAATCTCAGCTGTCCTTGAGCAGGAGATGTAAGAGCACACTGCACAGGTACACTGCATTTCCCTGAGCCCTGGGGGCTGGCAGCACTGCAGGGCAGCCAAAGCCCAGCAAATTGCTGCTTTTACAGACATCTGTCCCAGAAACCTGCTGGGCTGCTGTGCTGCATGTCCACAGGTTCCTGATTTACACCAGAACCCAAGCCAGGCAGACCTGGAGAGCAACTAAATATTCATTAAATATTCAGGACAGTATTCATGCAGTCCTGACATCACTTCTGTGCTGCTAACCTGGCTCCCATCTCATTTCTTTCATTCACCCACATCAGTGGGAAACACACAGGTGGGAGAAGTTAAAAATGGAATGGCTGTATCTCCATTTTTAAAAACTCTGTCATTTTTAAAAGGTGTCATCATCCCATCACCTGCATCCCATGCACTAAGGCCATCTGCAGATTCCCATTGCTCCAGGAATTCTCAGATGAACGCTGAGTGAAGCCCCCCAGACCTCTGCAGGAGGTGATGCAGCACCGAAGGCACATCTGTACAGGGATGACTGGCAGGAAAATGAGGCCTCCAGAACTAGGGAGGAAAGTTTTGTCTCTTTTGGCATGTGATAATTTTCACTGAAAATATTTTTCAAAAACGATGTCATCTTTCATATTTAATGATATTCCTCCAAACTCAGAGCAGCGGAGCATTGCAGCGAGGGTCGGGATTTGCACAAGAACCAGGCCAAGTTAATGCCATTTTAAAGCAGTTTTGAAGCAAAGTTTCATTGGAGAGCTAATTACAGAGAGCTGAGAATGCCTCCAGTTTAAAAGTTACTTAATCCCTCATGGAAGAGCTGTGGGTGCTGACTTCCTTACCTTCCTTCTAAAGTGCAAGCTGTTAAAAATGCTAATTGTCTGAATTCATAAAATTCTCTCTTCAAAGAGAAATAACACTGTTTTGAAAGGCAGCTTTTGAATACGATTTTGATTCTAAAGCAGCCTATTTAGAGAAAATGGGATCCATAAATGTCAACACCACCTGTAGTCTGCTTGATAATGTGCCTGCTTTCTGACAACAGCATTGATAAGCCACAGGCACACTAGAACAAACATCTCTTACTTTATCTGTTAGATAAAACTTGAAGGGGGTGGTGGTTACTAGGAAACTTTCTGTTCCTAATTTGTTTCAACAGAAATCTGCAAATACAAGTTTAAGCATCAAACAATGCCAAGTAAAATTCTACGGATTAGCATTTTTCCTGAAGAAGGCAGGGAGGTTATGAGCCTCCTTGGGTTTGGTGACAATCTCTTTACAATAGTGGAAAAAAACCACGGAAATTGGGGGCAAACTGTCTTTGGAGCCTGTTGTGGCCACGAGAAAAAGCTGTGTGACACAGTAAATGAGAAATAAACATTCTGACAATGCAAAACCTGATCTTCTGCCTCCTACCTATAGAAAAGACATGACAGGAAAAGCCTCCAGGCAGGCAGAACACCTTAACAGGTTGTGAAATAAATGCACTGAGGTAGTGTTTTGCATTAAACTACTGGATATAAGTTCTGGTTATTCCAATTATGGAAGGATGAAATCTTGGTATTGTGAGAAGCGCAGCTAAAAAGAACAAAGGATGAATAGCTATAGCTAGCAAAATTTTTTGTCTGCTGGAAGTTTCCTGGGGAAATTTTTAATAATGGATGTTATTTTCCTACAGCAGTTTTTGTCAATATGTTATGATGACAAAAAATGGCAGCTTAAATCCAAGAAGTAACTCAATACTGTTAAAAAGCTCCCATAAACTTGTACAAACTTTTGCAATAATTTTTGAAATGAGTGGTGATCTTAACAATAGAAAGGTATTAAAGTGTGATACTCCAATGAACCTTCATTTTATATGATTTGTTTCTCATTTTGATTGCCAGGTTATTTATACAGAGAGAAAAAAAACAAAACAAAACAGGGAAATGAGAAAGGAAATCTGAAGTCAAAGCAGCATCACAGTCCTCTATGAAATATTCATTGGTACTTGAACAGGACAATCTCAATGTTGTTTTGCATTAAAATCTTTTAAAGGGAAGAAAAAGGGGAAAAGAAAAACACAGATCATGGAGTTACCATCCCAAAAGTGAGGTCAGTGTCCTGTTTAGATCCAGATCTCAGTAACAATGGCCAGGACTCAGCTGGGCAGAGCAGAGGACACACAAAACATCTCCCCACCACCAACCACTCCCACCATCCCAACCTGGGAAATCACCCAAAGGCGGTTTTGTTTCAGTTTCCCCCACCCCTCCTCTACAAAAGTCGATATATCTCAGCCAGGCAAAGCCTGATCATTCAGGGAGATCTTTCCATCAATTCCTCTGCGGTTGCAAGAGTTGTGAGAGAGAGATCTAACATCCAATTTAATAGCTCCCCACACCAGTTCAAGATCGTTTCCCACAGTATGTTAAATGTACTGTCCAATTCAACTTCAAATAAAATCAAGGCAAAGGGCTTCAAAACCACTTCAGACAGATTATTGCAAAGTCCAATACATTTTATTGGTTCTAAGTAAAAGGCTTTCTTTCATTAGCTTAATTTAATTCCCTCAGTGAGTTGCTACTCTTTTGAAACTACCAAAATACTCACAATTACTCCATGGTGGTTATAAAAGAGCCTTTGAATATGTACTGGTATTTCCTTCCAGTTAGCCAGCCTCTTAAAAATCCAGCCCAAACTTTCTGGTACTGTAAATCAACACTGCCAAATTGAAATTAATGACAGCACACATGAATCTGGCCCACTGCAACAGCCCAGAGGAGGTGGGATGGAAAACCTGGACTAAACAAGAAACACAAGCACTGAGCCTGTCCTGTTCATTTTACCATCAAAGGATGACAAGAGATGGAAATTCAGTTCCATATGAAAAAATCACCTGGGGAATATTTACAAATGTCCTTGGGCCACTCTCATGAGTATATGGAATTTTTTCCCCCCTTTCTCCATACAATTAAAGTGGTGGCTGCCTAAGTTCCAGACAAGTACTCAAAGGTGAATTATTGCTGAACTTTAGACAGGGCTTTTATAACCTGCTTTCACTAATCTCAGAGATGAAAACTGCTAGAAATAATTTCTTCACAAGTTTATTTTATCTTCTCTTTCAATTAGCAGAGGTGTTAATGCTCTGCATGCAGAAACTGAGCTCCCTCTTACCTCTTTTTTTTTTACTTAATAAATAATTGCAAGATTCTCTGGAGGGTTGAAATGTGCATGAAATGAGACAATACTCAGACATGAGTGAAATTGTCTTCATTTGGTTGTGGGGTTTTTTCCCCCCTAAATGATTCTTTGATGAGGTTTTTTGCTTTTTTTTTTAATAATCATCACATATAGTCATTAATGGTATTGATTTAACCACAAATGAACCCAAACTCTTATTAAGTAATTAATGATCAGGCAGAGTAGAGGAAATAGAAACAAAGTCTTCCCCCAACCAAAACTGCCCTATTTATAGGACTTAATAGGTGCTCAAAAACCTCATAATTTTTAGACACAGTAGAAAAATTCAACCTGTATCATTTGCTTTGAGGCGACTATAAAGAACATAAAGCAGCAGCTGAAAAAAAAAATGGGAATCCTTGATTTTGATAAAGGAAATGAAGACATTTGCCTGGAGTGTTATATAGTCTGACACCAGCTCCACAGACACACATTTCAGCTAATCTAGAATTGAAATGGTGTTAATACAGTGCAACCTGAATTCTACCGAAATAATTGCTCTGTTGAATTCCACAGAAATGCCAGAATCATGCTAAGATTGATACATTTTTTTGCTGAAGTTTCCCACATAATTCTCTTGTAGAATCCCCAAATAAAACTGGACAAGGTTGTTTGTACTTTTTTTTTTGGTAACCTAATTTTCCATGGAGATGGCTGCTTTACCTTCTAATTTGGATTTTGCATAATAACAATCTCTTCCCTCTTTCTGACATTCCCTCTTAGATGAAAGTCAGAGTGCAAAAAAGGGAAATAACTTCTCAATCTTCCTTTAGCTGCAAGGTCCTGCCAGGACATGGATGAGCAAAGATTGCCTTCCTCAGCATGAGGAACAGACAGGTGCTTGAGACAGAGACTTTCAGTCTGGCTCAGAACTGAGGCTGTGACATTGCTTCAGCTGCCCGTGGCTCAGGGCAGGGGAGGAGCTGATCCTCATCTCAGTTTTTGGGTTAGGATACAATTTTCCATGGTTTTGACACTAAAATATGTTCATGTTTGCAAAATCACATAATTGAGTTTATCGATTCCTCGAACAAATCATTGACTGCCTTGCACATGAATCATCTTATAAAGAGTGGAGAAAAAAGCTTATTTTGAAGCTCATTTCTTCTGGTGTCACTTGCAGAAAGTTGATTTGTTCTGCAGGCAGAAAGTTAATTCAAAAAACATGCTGCTGCCTAAGAAAATCTGTAATTAATGAAAAAATCCTTCAACATGCCTGGTCAAACTAAAAACTACCTTTGGTGGTAAATTCACAAAGACAATGCAAAATAGATCTGACTTCTTTCAGAAGAACACTCCCAAAGTACCAGAGAGACTGACAGCACGGCCAACTTCTCTTTAAATTGTGAGAGTCAAACAAGAAAGATCACATTCAGTAGTTAAAAGCATTTTTTCCTCTTAGTCATATATTTATATGACACTTCGGATAGAAACCAGGCCTCTCAACATTCTAGATAAGAATATCTCAGGAGAATGAATATATTTTCAGCTTCCATCTGTGATGTCATTACAGCTCCAATCTGTTCAAAAGCAGAAAGTCAGGCCCGAGTGAAAGTGTCTCAATCTGATTTTCATACACCTTGGCAATAGTCTCCCAGATTTCTAATTTAATAATACTTTGGGTCAGCTAGAAATGCTGCATGCTGTCATTGGCAGGCTCGTTGCCTGCATGATGAACCACCAGTCAGGTTTCAAAAGTTTGCTGCTGTGTAAGTTCTTCAGAAAGGGGGTGTTTGCCCAAGACCACTTCTGCTTAGGAAAAAAAAAATAAATTAAATTGCACAAAATTTCCCAAAGGGCAGAGAGAAAACTCCCAGCCCTGGTGCAGAGGGGTCTGGGTCCAGAAAGCAGAATATTCCAAGTGTCAGGCTTAGCCTGGCAAACTCTTTTCCAGAGCTTTCATGCACAGGGCTCTTCACACCCACTCCTCCTGGGCTGTTCCTAACTTGAACAATTAAAGACAACAAGGACCACTCGTTTAAGGGGAGATTTGGGTGAATTTTCTTGCTTGAGAACTGTTGCCCTCCCTTCATCCTCTCCCAAAGCTTCAATTTCCTCGTCTACAACTTTTTGGATAAAATAAACTTTAGTGGATTTCTTATAGAAATGTCAAAGGAAAGGTTAAACTGTTCCTGTCTCCTCCATCAGAATTATATTTTCCTCCTTTCATACTTTTTCTGTGGCATGGAATAAAGAAGCAGATCATTTGAAATAGTCCTGGATGACAAATATAGGAGTTTTATATTAACTCGGGGAAATCTGAAGTTAGATCATGTACAAAACCCATAGCAGTTGACACTAGAATTTTCTCCTTATCTATCTGATTTCTGACATTCAAGAATGTGGCCTTCAAAATTAATTTCCTTCTGAGCCCGATTTTTTTCTGTTCCTTCTTGTTTAACAGTTATTAACTATCTCATAAGCACATACTGCACATCAAAGCAGAGAACTACCAGAACACAGACCTTTATTTTTCTCCATTTGTTCTACTCTATATTTTCATCTCATCTGATGCATAGGCTGCCAGGTGATGTTTAAACAAAATTCTTTCAAGTTAATAATTTTTTCCCATATTTATTTTAAACCAGCACCTGTTATCTCTCTGCTGTACCTTCTGTGATTTCACAGCAGCTGACTGGAGTTGAATTTGGCATTGCTAAGCTTCTAAAGCAATACACATCCTGCCTCCTTCCATTTAATTGCACCTCATGTGTGAGGGAAGGAGTTGTAGAATTTAGGGAAGAGGGAATGGCATCTTTTGTGATGGTGCCAATTTCAGGCAGCTTTCTGTGGTGGCTTGGGTCTGTTTGTTTGACATGCTGAATGAAGACGACATAAACCAGGCTGTGATGAATTGCAGCAACTTCCTATCATGGAATTGGACAAATAATCACTGAAAAGCTGATTCTCTACCTGCACAGCTGGAGCAGAAGCACAGAGGATGCTTCAGGTGTCAGTAAGTGCTTGCAACCACCTATTTTCCATCACTTCTTAGGAGGATTTAAGTACTTCCAGTTCCCATCTGGGAAGCAATTCCAATAGCAAAACTAGAGGCAAACAAGAGGGATGAAAATGCAACCAGCCCAAACTATCTTTTGAGTTTCTTAAATTACTAAGAATTCAGATCCAAACTCATGATTTAGTGACACAGGCTATGACTAAAATACACATATTACAGTCAAAGGATTATGAAAATGAATCAGCCTAGTACCAAGTAGCTTTAAAAATTAGGATATCAAAGGGAGTTTAGCTCTAAGTGCCCATGGCAGCAAGGGGGGGACAGTTTGCCTTTTAAGCTTTTAAATTTCCTACCAAGGAAATGATTTACATCTAAGCTGGATGGAAGAAGCAGGTACATGACTCTGAAACAGGTGCCTGAACACGTACTCTGCCACTACTCGGCTCAGGAGATGCTCACTTCTTTCCTAAATTCACCCATCCACGTATTCCAGTGTCATTGTTGCCCAGGCTCTGTTCACAGGGATCCTGGCAGTCACACCTGCAGGAGCAGGAGTTTTTATTTGTACCCAAAAGGACTAATGATAAAAACCCTCTTAATTTTTGTGCTTAAAACCCTGAGTATCTTCCATTAGAAACTTACAACACACTCCATCACCTTAGCTTCTTTCCCAGCATAGCAAATCCACCACAGAACTGCTTTATTTTTATGAGCTGGGTAAAAGTGAAGAACTAGGAAACACCACCAAGAAAATACAGGTGTATTAAACCCCAGAGATAGCAGTCATTAACAAACATTTAGCCTTGAGAGAAGTGACAGAAGGCATCGAGTCCTATCCCAACTCCTGTCTTCTTTTCCTCTCTTTAAGCTTCACCCTTTGCCTTTAAGGCTTTCCACCACTCTTGCAAAGCTCAGCAATTGAAAGCAGAACTTAGGGACTCCTTTCTCTCCCCAGGGAGCAGTGAGGTCCTGCAGCTGGAGCAGGGAGGTTGGCCCAGGTGACCTCCAGGGGCCCTTCCAACCTGAACCATTTGTGATTTTCTGAGGGGAGCCTTTTCCTGGGACTCTTGGTGTTTTGGAAAAGCTGAGATGCAGCCTTCATACAAGTCAAATTCTAAGCTTAATATTCCCCTCACAAAAAGCTGATGGAGCCTCTAAATCACTGAGTTGCCACAAAACAAGAATGTCCACGGCCCTGAGGAGGGAGTACAAAGCTCACAGTGAGCTCAATCCTCAGGAGTTTATCTGGTTTCCTCACCTATACATAAACCTTGCCTATATCCAGTATCACCAGGGCAACAAAGCCAGCTATTGGCAAAATTATTTCCAAGGAATTACAAACAAAATGGAAGGAAAAGCCTTTCATCTGCAATTATATAAAAAAAAAAAAAAACCAAAACTTCATTTTATTTCTTTAAAGTTACAGAGGCAAACTGGCTCTTGATTAAATGAGCAGAAAGGCATCACAGAAAGAAAACCACCTCAACAGCTTTCTTGTGATGGGGCTTAGCACCACAAACCCACAAAAAAGTTTTGTGAGAGAGCAAATTAGGAAGAAAATTATGAAGGTTCTTTTACTCCCCCCAACTTCACATTTACCTGCACTGCAGTAATGCCCATGTCTATCAGTCAGACTAAAACTGTGTTGTAGTAGCCACTGATGAATATTTATGGGCACTACCCAAGGATTAAAACACTTGAAAAATTACAATAACTTACCCCATTCTCAGGTACAAGCTTTGAAAGCTGAATTTTAAACATAAAAGCACTTTCAGGCACTTGAATAACATACAGAGAAGTGAAAAGCACCATAACCCAGATGAAAGATGTGTTGCTTGTCAGTACTACTGGATTCTTTTTTTTTAATCCCTACAACTTTTCCTACCTCTCTCAAGGAAATAGAAGAGAAAGGTGCGTGCTTAGGGGCTAAGAGACACTTCATCTTGCCTTCCCACTCATAATCTGAAGATGACTGTCAAAGGATTTTTAATTTCCTGTGCTAGGGAGATCAGGTTAATCTCCAGTGAGAGGTGTTAACAAAATCCTATAAGCAGAGCTAAGTTCTATGCACTGAAACCTAAACCCATTGGCATCCATCATTAGTAATTACTCCTATGCCCAAGTAAACCTTTTTATATGGCAATCACTACAAATATTAACTCTAAGTCTGAAGTGCATGTGTGGCTACTGAGCTAAGGGTGTTATGTATTTACAGTTTGTTCTGGACAGGTAGCAAGACCTGTATTTTTAGAAACTTCTGGCTTGTTCCAGTGTCTAAATCCATCTGCAATGTGCAAGAATTCTTGAGATGAAGGCCACTTGTACCAGAATACCTAAAAATTAGTAGCATGAAGATCACTGATCAGATCCAGTGAAGGCTTTGCACATCTCCCTACCTAGACAACACCCACTCTTGAATTTATTTACACTTGTACAGAGTAAAGCAGCACCTCAGAGTCTGCTGAACCCTCCAAGTGTGCTACCTGCAACCATTAAGAGACAGATTTCAAAGCTGACAATACCACAGAAACTTTCAGCTCAGTATTTGCTACTAAGTGCATTTTCCAGCCTGTGTGTTACCTGCTTGTGCTACTCTACTGAAAATGTTCACCCTAGAGATGTTTGTCAATTTAGTTTTCTGCTTGAAGACTTATTTAGAAGTCTTCCCTTTGCCTTGATGTCTCAAGTAACAAGTTTACTGTGGACGGTCTCCAAGTCAAAAGGAGAAACTGAACACAAGAAAATAATGCACCACGTAGAGGTAATCACAGAATTACTGGAAATTTTCTCCTGTCTGTAGTGTATTCCAAATATTCATCTTGAACAGAGTTCTGCAAAACCCTGAGTAGAGGGGTATCTGGGACTACAAAGTCACTTTCCAACTCAGTATTAGCCTCATTATTGTACATGGATTAAAAATGTGCATCTGTTTCAACATTCTAGGACTTTGGGAAAATAATCTCACATTTGTAGCCTCCTTTTAAATGCTGGTTGGCACTGCAGAGTGATCTAAGAGTGTCCCAGCTGAATTCCTCTCAGCCATACCTAACCCAAAGATAAACCCCAAGATCATAGTCAGAGCTATCAAATGACTAATGGACACTGAATCCACAAGTGGAAACCTGTGCAGAGTACAGAGTGGGTATCACACTCTGAGTACCACCGTTTTGGAGGTGCTAAATCCTCATCTCCTGTGCAGCATTAATTTGAAAGCCAGGCCTCAGGTCAGCTGTGAGCTCAGTTTGTGAAACACAGAAATGTTTCTGTGGTGAGTTCACGATGCACCATGCTGAGCAATGCTGGGGCCTTTGTGCAAGTTCTCAAGAGAGTTGCTTTCAGTGACAGGGAGATGACTCCCACTAAGGCATGGAACAGCCAGAGCAGGATTTTGTTGCTTTAACAACACAATTTTCTTGGCAATTGTTTGGCCAAGAAAGGCGCAGTAAGGGCATTGCTTCCAACCCACAGCTTCTTTTCCTGATGCCTTGCCATGGTCCCCCCACCTTACTGCAGGCTGAATTCCCTCTGAACAACAAATCTCTGCAGTATCAGCAGCAAGAGGAGCAAAAGCAGTGGGGAACAGAGGTCAATCCTCCAGCAAGGGGGAATGGTAGACAGGCTCACACCAGAACTTAAGTAAAATCCTTGTCTATTCCCAGTGTCTCAACAACAACAAAGAGACCCCCACTGTAAAAGAATCCAGTATTCTCTGTGTTTTATCCGCAGTTTCTACATTCACCACTGTTACATCATTCTGTATCACATGTTGTATCATCCATATGGAAATCCCAGGAGCTGATATCTCCTGCAATGCTGTACAACCATTTCTGGCACTGATAACTCACACACTGCACTGCTGCAGCACTGTCATGGCAGCAGGAAGGAGATTAAGCATGTAGATTACTAAGGGATGGGATTATGTCTAGAATCTTCCATCTCTCTGTGGGAAGGCTTCTTGCTCACTTGGCTGTGAGTTTTTGAGATCTCTTGTTTCTAGTAGCCTTTCTATTCCACCCCCCTGCAAAAAAAGTTACAAGAGAGAGGGGAAAATTATTTATTGGGCTGCTGGGAGGAAGTTGATTTTCTTTTAGAGTATTTATCAAAATCTTTCAAGTCTCTGTGGTTCAACATATTTAGCTACATCAAAGCCAAAGCATACACTTTTGAGCTATTCATTTTCTGTTAAAATCCACATTCTTGGATGCTGAAATGTTTACTGCACTTTTTCCAAGCTTTGGAGTTAGTGGTCTACTGGCTGTATCAGTACCAAAACTATTTTGGATGACTGCAGTCTGCAAGAATATTTACTGAAATGATGCACTAAGGGAACAGGTTCATTGTTTACACTAGGAAGATTAAATTAAACATTTAAAAGAAAGTTCTTTTTATTCCTTCTGCCCCTGCAGCCATATTCTCAGTCACACATCAGCTCTCAAAACCTGAATTTACAACACAAAATAAAGCTGGTGTCATCTGCCATCACAGTAAAACACCAGGGTTCACATTGTACTTTTTAGACAATGGAAATGTTCCTTTCCAGGTGTCGAGGTTTCCTCACACCAGGCTTCTAAACCAGCAAACTGCACCCCAGATGCCCATCCCTCTACTCTCAGCTTGTCTCAAACATCTGAGATATATCACCAGATGTCAAGCTGGGACCTAACAGCAGCAAAATATTGCTCAGCACGCTGAGCATGGAACACAGACCTGCTGTAAATTTCCCCACTGCCGTTGATTACTCATTAGTACTTCAGCTGATTAGAGGAAGCATGAGCAGGAGCTGCTGGTGGAATCCTTATTCCTCAGGGTTGCTGTACTCAGGTTTGACAGACACATTTCCAAAAGGCTGTGCGTGAAGTAAAAACAAACAACAGTGGGTGAAACAGGAGATGAGAATCTCCAAGGGAAAAGTTCACCTTGAGAACAGATTCTCACTATGATTCCTTCCACTCATATCTGGGATCAGCCTTTCACCATGTATCTGACTTTCAGGTAAGAGTACTTCACCTTCCACATGCTCATGCTGACAGAATTGAGAGAGTAAAAAGTCTATTTTCAGAGGCTATAGAAAACCAGAATGAGCAGAAAGCAAGTTTCCCACCTTCCTGTTCTCAGACATTTCAAAAGTCCAAGACACAAATTACTACTCTGGCTAAAACAGCACAAAAACCTCTCAAATGTGAAGGCTCTGACAGCTTGGTACAGGTGTGGCCAAAGGAGCCCTCAGCACCTTGCAGGCACTGCTGGGTTTTCAGCTTTCCCCTGCTGCTGCCCACAGGTCCCTGTGTGCTGAGGGGCTGCTGTCCCCAGAAATCTCTGTCCCCTTTCAAGCACAGGCTGGTTACAATCCAGGCTGAAATCAACAGGGCTAAACAAGCAGCCTGCTGCACTAAAATTCATATGCAGCTATCACATTTACAGCTCCACCTCACAGTTTGGGAAGAGCCAGAATAGTTTCCACCTACTAGAACAGAAAAGTAATTCAATTGACTTCAATCCTTTTTACAAATTAGCCTTCAACTGGCAATTTTCACTGCAAAACTATTATAACAATTTTCTAACTGATTCAGTTCAAGTAATAGCTACTCAATAACATTTTCCAAGTAAGAAGCACACAGATTTGTCAGTTTGCACACCTAGAAAGTTCTTTACAGGCTGTTATGATATTCCTTACTCTGTGTATGGATTGTGTGCCACAAAAAATACACTTGCTTTGTTTGTTCAACCACAAACCACCATACACACCCTCCCCACCATCACTGACAGCCAAAAAAACTCCCCACAGCTCTGAGAATACAGGAAATATTTAGTCCCTATACAAGCAGTCACCTCTCATTGTGAAAGGAGTAGACAGGGTTTAAAAATATCTCTGGACAAAGAAGGATTAATCCCCAGTTACTGAGTACAATAAAAGCCCTGAATGTTCCTTCTTTGACCTAAAGGACAAATCAGTCTTCTCACCCAAAAATATGTCAACAGTTCAGTGTGATCTGCTCATGAAGACAAAATAAATCATTGCAAAGCAGGTTATTGCTTTGATATTTAACATATGATAGAAAAATATACCTAAACCAACATGCTTCACACCATGTAATAATGGAACCACTCTTGCAGAGTCCTACAGCAAAGCCATAAATCTGCATGAAACCACAATTTACCAAAGATGCAAATTGAGAGTTAAACTGGAAAGCAATAAAGTTCTAGTCCATCTATGGAGTTGTGGACACTCACTGACAACTGACCTTTCTTGTTGGCTGCTGTGTTTGGCTCTGTCAAACAGAAAAGACAATCTGGGGAGAAAAAAACAAGCATAATTTTCATTCAGAATACATTAATCAAATTTTCTCTACAATACAGGAGACCTATATACCTTTTTCCTATATTTTTGTGGTTGCTGTACAGCCTTGGTCTACTTGTTAAAAGAAAATAGTTATTATAACTTAAGGGCATTAAACTTCTTGGTTCTCCTTTTATTAAAAACTTCTCGTCTATCATGAGAATTCTACTCACATTCTCCTAATGTGCCTGAAACATTTCTTTTTTTTTATTGGGTTCTTATTCCAGAGGTCTTGACTTGTTCTGGTAATTTGCAAACGCTGCCAATCCCTAGCAATGACTTGTGCTGTAAAGTTGTGTATTTCTTTTATCATCAAGTTACATTACAGTAATCTGGTACTATTCAAAACATGTGTTTAATACCTTTCAAAGGTACAGCACTAAAAACAGTGGAGCTATGATTTTTTAAAATTCTTTTTAAAAATTTCAGTTGTTTAGAAAAAGTACACCAAACAGTATCTAATTTGACAAAAGCTGTTTACCAGGGGCTTTATTCAAGACAAGAAATAATGAATTTATTAGGCATTATACTAATTATTATTTTCTGTAAGAAAGGAAAAAATAAAATATTTCTGTGAATTAAAATACAGAACAGTGAAGTAATGTGATCAACAGCTCTAACTCCAAGAAATATGCATTAACAATTATCTAAAAATTTGTTAAGAAGCTGATGCAAAAAAAAAAACCCAGTTCCCAAGAGTTTCAGTTAAAAAATTCTATGATTTCCAAATTAGATATATGTTCCATTAGAGGTTGCACTAAACTCCCACAGCTTTTGGCTCTGCACATTTTACTGCAAAGTAGAATAGAATAAATTATGTAGCAACATGTTAGGAGCCAGTTGTGGTAGAACTGTATTAAAAAAATAGATTAAGAAAAAGACTACTGTATGAGGGTTTGGCATAAAAGTAAGGGAAAAGCCAATGAAAATCACACCAATTGAAAAAGCTTCCAAAGGAATCTGAATTTGTAGCAAAAGCCTTCTCCTGTATTGAGGGGCTGTTTTGGGGTGGAAAAGGGGAGGGTTTGGTTTGAGGTTTGGAGTTTTTTTGTTCTCTCCAACCACTGGGGTAACCACAAATCAATGCAATGGAAACTACAGATAACTAGAAATGGCCATACCAATTCCCTCAAGCTGCAAGGCATTTTTTTCTTCTCAGAACCATCTCAAGTAATATCAGATATTTGTGAGCAGAGCTGAATCAGAGCTGTGCAGGATGGAGAGCTCCAGGTGTGAGGGCTGGGGATGGGTGAGCTCAGGGACTCCTCTCACCCTCACACCTGAGCAGAGCTGGGCTGTTCCTGAGTGCAGGAACCCAAACAGGTGACAGGGAAGGCTCTGTGTCCCAGGGTGACTTTGTGATCCTTGTATTCCCAATTGTCTGTTGTCGCTGTTGGACACTAAATGAAGAGCTTGACTTCAAGGTAGAAGAAAGATCAGAAGGCTTTATCCACAATTCCTTCAGCTTTTTTATAACACGCCGTGCTAAGAGGCATATTAGTGGTCCATAGGACTGACACGTCTCTAGTTCCATTGGTCCAGCTTAGAGAAAACACATAGGCACAACTGTACAGCATTATTTACGAAACAGGAGCTTATTTACAAGATTTCTCTTCTGAGAACAAACCTCCCAAGAACTCTGTTCCTTGGGATTGCTCAGCAAGCAAGCTAAAATTTCTCAAATTCAGACAATATCAGGCCCACAATGTATTCTGTTTGTGCTGGATATTGTGTTCTGTACCATTCAGACTGGTTCTGAGAGCAAAGGAGGAAAAGAAGAAGTCTGTAGTTTGTTCTCAGAAACTGCACTCGTTCCTCCACATTCCACTCCTGGAATGTCTACAGCCTGGACAGACAGTTGGACAAAGACCTCCTGTGCTTTTAGTTAGTTTTAGCTAGCTGAGGCAGAGAAACCCCCTGGACTGGTTTTTTGGGGTTTTTTTTCCCTTTTTCATGGGATTGTTTAAACCTGTCCTGGACTGAAAAACCCAGAGAAGAGCACTGGGAGCTCACACCTATGGCCCACTGTGGCCCAGGATGGCATTTTCCAGCACCAGGAGAACTAAGAGACTGGGAGAGCCAGTCTACAACCCATGGCAAAGACTTTCTCAATTTTGCCATCTCTCTTCAGAGCAGTGAGAAGTTCTGTTGTTTCATGCTACTCATTCTTTATGCTTGTGAGCACTTAATTTGCTAAATAATTTTTCTTCCCGCTTTTCTCTGAGGAAGTTCTTTCCCAGCCATTTGGGTTTGCTTTCCAGAGGGACCCTCTTTGGATGTTTCCTTACAAATTTTCCAGGACACTGGCACTTTTCCTCCTGGCTCTCTGCTACCCTCAGCATGGGCAGAGCCAGTGCAGGAGCTGCTGCTGATCCCTGGGGTCCCAAACCCTGAACTTTAAATGCTGCTTGTCAGAGGGACATAGACAACATGCACCATAAAATTCAGCCCCTTCTCTCATCTCTTCAAAATTCTCCTTCACCAGCTTCCAGAGACTGTTTTGCTGTTTCTGCACAAAAAGGGAAATTTAACAATCTAAAGGTCTTTTGAAGAATGAGGAAAGAAAGCCTTTTGAATAACTCTTAGATAGCAAGAGATCTTTCTCTTCCCAAGAAAGTGCTGAATATACAATTAAATGCTAAACAGTGCTACAGACATTGTTATATTCAGAAATGTTCCACAGAGAAAAATCATCTCTTTCACAGGTCTGACAACTGTAAACTCTAATTTTATACAAGAGCTCAACATCTTTGTTCATCAAAAAGACAGACTTGTAAGATACACATATTTATAAGTCTGAGCAAAATAGATCATGTTCCTATTCAGAGACCTTGGTACTACTTGCCCATGATACACCGCAATTCGGTATGTGTAAATAAAGCACATGTTGACTGTGTCACATTATCTATATTCCCTGATTTGTTGGTTTTTCTAGATTAGAAATGATCACAGAGTTCTCATATTCTGTCCAAAAAAAAAAAAAAAAAAAAAAAAAAAAAAAAAAAAAAAAAAAAAAAAAAAAAAAAAAAAAAAAAAAAAAAAAAAAAAAAAAAAAAAAAAAAAAAAAAAAAAAAAAAAAACAGTCTAAGTGAGGCCAGTGCTCCCACTTAATCAAATGGGGCACCCCAGATTTCATTTTTTCCAAGAAGTAGAGACAAAGAATCATAAGATGTATTATGATTTTAGTTAGCCATTTATATTTATACCTGGAAGTAGATGTAAGCCCTTTTTCCTTTCACATTTTTTAAAAGTTTACTATTTATCTTTTTTTAATCATCTACGTACAACTAATCTAACTTGTAAGAACAGAAATATGAGGTCAAACCAAAGATCCCTCCAGTTCAATACTCCAGCAGCTGCCAAGAGCAGATGACTGAGGAAGTTTGTGAGAACATGATAAGTACCCAGGGACAGAGTGTACACAGTGTTCTGTGAGAATGTTCTACAATCCAAGGATTCAGAGGTCAAGAACTTCTTGAGGAGAAGTAATTTTTTTTCAATACAGTAAGCCTCAGTAATTTGAATTTGTTACCTACTTGTCCAACTGCTTTTGAACCCACACAGATTTTATTATCTACACACAATGCATTGGATCAACAACTTCCACAGCTTAACTTCATGCTGTGTGAGGAACTGTTTGCTTTAATCATACTGAGCCAACCACTTGCTGAGTTTGATGGCTCTTAATTCTCGTATGGAAGAGACAACTCCCTCCTGTTCTCTTTCTCCAGCTAATTCCTACTTCCTCTCTGTGTTCTTTTTCTCAGCCTAAAAGCTCCTAGCATGAGTTACCCAAAAACTGCAATTCCATTCTGTTCATTATCACGCAGCATTTTTTCTAGATCTTCTACAGTTCAACTACACCCCAAGACAAAGGTCAGGTCAACAGACAATATGAGATGCCCATGAAGGAGATAACCATGTTCTTTATTTTCCACTCTCTATCAATTTCCTAACATTCTGTCTGTCTTTCTGGATTTGAACCACTGTCATCCAATATTCCACAAACCATGAGAAATATCAAGACTTTGTTTCAGAACCTGTAATTTTGTTTATAAATCTGGGGCTCTCCAGGACACTTGGAATGGTTGTGGGGGAAACCACGACATTTTACTCAGCCACACACTTTTTACATCATTATCTATCAGACTTCATGTGTGCTTTGCTGGTGCATTTGCCAGCATTTCACAGTGAATACGTTCATCACGCTTTGTCTTCCTGGAAGACTAATTCTGCTCTGAATGAAACACAGGACTAATAAAAGCAGTTTTTCTTTACTCATGGTCTTACATCTTTGTGAAAATGGTTCCCTAGCCAGCTCAGCCAATGCTAAACTGCACAAGAGGTGAGGCAAGCTGAAACCAGAGTGTGCTGCTACCAGGGCTGTACTGCAGCATTCATTTTGTGTATCAAATTATTTGTGTATCAAATAAATCCTTCTAATGGACAGCCCAATTCCATAAATAATGGATATTTTGAATGCATGGCAAGTTACTTAATCTTGAAAAAAAAAATTAAAATAATGTCTAAGTCTTCTAAATTGAATTGTTTGCAGTTTTGGACAGCCTTGAAGTCCTTCAAAACTTGCTTTAACCTTGGCAATGTATCTGTGCATGGTTAATTATAGGCAGTAACATGAACTATATTTTATATACTGGGTTATTTAAACGTACACTAATATTTAACATATAAAATAGATGTTGAAACATATTTTGGACAATAACTGTATCAAACTCAATAGAATCCAATGCCAAATTTGATTGGCATCAGTTAACAATCTCTTGCTTTTCAGACAGAGAAAATATCAACAAATCCAAATGCTTTATTTTATTTTCACCCCATAAACAGTCATTTTATAGTGCCTATTAAGCGTTAAAAGTAAACAGAATCACAACTCTGGAATTTCCAAAAACATGCAGAACTCATTTAGGCAGCTCCCGAGCAGAAAAAGGGCCATATTACTGAGCAGTTTACATTTTTATGTATTCCTTTGGGAATTTTCTGTACAGGCTTCTGTTATCAGAGTGGCAATTCCCATCTTTTGTTTTGTCTCTAACAACCTGCCAGGATAATTAAACTCACAACTCAGCGTGTCTCAGTGCCTGCAGAATCTTCTGGACAGACATCAGAAGACTGGCATGGAAGCAACTCGTGTCTCTTTAACCAAGAGCAGAAAATCTCCAGCACCAGATGTCCAGTTAATCCAGCCTCAAAGGCAGAAACAAATGCCAGCCACAAAAAAAAAAAAAAAAAAAAAAAGAACCACTGCAGTAAAGAGCACATGTCCCCCTGACCCAGAAAAGGAGGAGCTCTCCTGAGCAGATCCATTCTATTCTATTTGACCTGCCCAAGTGCAAGCCCTCAATAGAAATGCCAAGGAAAGTTTCTTCAGCCTTCATTTCAAGCTCCTTGGTCCTCCCAGAACTGACCCCCAGACCATGGCAAAGATGCCCAGGCAGCAACACAACTCTTGCTGATCTCCACTGCTATTGCAGCATGTTCCCAGTGTCCCTCCCAATACACCACCTGCACAAATTACAGAAATTTAACCTAGGAACCACTTCAGACACTGGAACCTCCCCTTGGCAGTGTCAGGTAATCATGAAGCTGTGTCACTTGAGAAGTCTCACAGTCTCTCATCTGGCCTAAACTCTGGTCTACTCCTAGGCACAAGAAAACCCTTAAACCATGGGTTCCTCTCTTGCAAGGCCCATTTTGTCAAATATTCTCAGGAAATAGAAATTTGGCTGGAGAAATGGAGTTTTATATAGATAATCAGCGCAAGAGGAAGGAAACATTTGGGAGCTGTTTGGCCAGCATGTGTCTCTGTCTGTTCAACAGCCCCTTGAAGATACTCAGGAAAGAGGGGATCTATTTTCACTTCTTCTATCAGACTCATTTAAGGACGTGTTTTGACTCAGTTCTTTCACACTTAGGTCACTCTCCATGAATAAATTGACTGGATTTTCAAGGTTTTTTTGAAGAGACTTGTTCAAACTATTTTGTTCTGCATAATTACGATAGTCATCAGCTAAGAGTTGGCCCAGCTGACCCCACGAGATTCTCCTTGGCACTTCAGAGTGTCTATTTTAGGTAGCTCCCACTCAGATTGTACTGGCTTTTGCAAATTACACATGTGGAACTCAACACTTACTAGATCCTTTATAGAAATATTGTTTCTTAATTCAAGACTAGGTATTCTTCTGGCACTAGCCAAGGGCACAACAAGGAGGGACCAGGCAGGTTGGTTATTCACTGCCAAAAACAAGGACAATGCAACCCCTCTTCCCCCATCTGAAGGAGAAATGTGCAGCTGAGTTGTTGGGAGGATGCTCTTCATCCAGTGCAAAAAGATACTAAAGACATTTATATTAAGTGGGTCTATTATGAGGAGAATGAATTTTAAAGCCAGAAAACTCAATCTTGTTAGAGAATCTGAACTAGATATTTAGGAATTAATTAAACAGGGCATTAAGGGGCCTTTTTGTGCATTTGGGTCTTTTTTTTAACAGAAGAATACTAAAGCCACTAAGAAGTTTGAGTAGCTAGATATTGATCAAAAGTCTCATGCATTGTGGTGAGAAAGTCTGTAAGATTATCTTTCCCATAATACTGCTCAAAACTTAAAAATACTTAACGCATATGCTCACTAGAACTTATGGAAGAACTGGTGGAAATAGAAGGTCTATTCAGGATAATCTCCTACTCTTTGACATTGTCCAGGACCTACCATCAAAAAGTAGGCACAAATAAAGTTATTATAAGCTCCATTTGTATCTGCTTCATACTGGGATCCAAGCATCCCACTACAAACTACAGGATGTAAATGACTGTGTGTCTACACTAAGCTGTCACATTTCACAGATTCTTTCCCAAACCAGGCACACCAGTTTGAATGGAACAGTAAAAACCAGCTCTGGGTCCCAGACTGGGCATCCAAGCTGAGGCAGGAATTGGAGTACTTAGAACCAAGGTGGATAAAAGGTAGCCTCAGTTAAAACCTAATGGCTTCTTCTGTGATGGACATGAAGAAGTTCCAGTGTCCTCAACAATTTAATAAATGTTTTCCTCAAGAAAAAAAAAGAAAAGAAAAAAAAAAAGAAAAAAANAAGGCATCATTATTTCTACTGCTCTCCAGGGTAAACCTCACTTAAGCTTGGCCCATTTAATATAATAGAAGAATAACCAGAAATCAAATAGAATTTTGTCTGTGACTTGCTCAACAGTGTTAAAGTAACTCAGAAAGTTTGAGTGCTTTGGTGGCAAATTGCCATCTGCCCTAAGCGTGTCCCAAAGGCTCTGTGAAGTGATAACTGATTTTTCAGTGTTCTCAACTTCTTTTAAAAGTCTTTCATCCCTTAATTCACAAACAGTAGTAGGAGTCAGGAAAAATAAATATCTGTGCAGTCGGATCACCTGCACATGTCACACTTTCCCAGCAACTCCTCAGGAATAACAGGACAGAAAGGAAATAAACATGGAACAAATCCTCACTCCCAACAGGATCAAAGTTTAACAGCAGTGGAAGACCAATTCTGATTTCTAGAACTATATAGTAACTACAGCTAAAATAAAAGATAAACTAAATTGCTCTTACAGTGAGGTACACCCATTAAAGATGCATGGGTCAGCATTTGTACAATTGTATTTTAAAAAATATTTTAAGCTAAAGTAGTAACAAATATTTTCTTTCTTTCAATCTTGAAGAGGTCTTTTTGAAGATCAAAGAATATGAAGCTAATTAATTTTGATAATCAGCTATGTTTGGTATTTTGCCAATTTAAAGCATATTTTCCAAATGGATAAAACCAAACAAACAGATTTTTATTCAGGCAAGTTTAAGAAAAAAAATGAAAAAAGGTGTTTTGACTATGAAAAAGAGAAAAGATATAAAAGGTTTGGGCTTTTTTTGAGGGGCATATCTTTTTAAATATGACCTTAATTTCAGGGAAATAGCTGGTCTTGAACATAAAGATTCCCCTCATCTCTTAAAGCAGCCATAAGACATTTTCTGAACACCTGTCAGGAATTCCTACTGGTTGCCCATTTGAAATCCTGTAGGTTTCTACTGCATCCTTACACAGGGACAATTTTGAAACTCTAATTAGAATAAAGAAGGCCTTGATTCAGTGGAGTGCTGAAGCCACCAAGTGATCATATTGTTAGATTTAACCTTTCCCACGAGATACATCTTCTGGCGACGAAATAGAAAATGTAGCAACATTTATTATGTTCTATTCATTACTCAAACATATTGTACAATAGTTTAGTTGATAAAATAGCAGTGGGGATAAAAAATTTTCTTCAGTATCAGCCCCTTCATTAGTGCACAGCTCTGTGCACTACAGCATCGAGGGATTAATGCTTTTCATTGGGATACAAAACCAAACAAGGAAACTGTGTTCACACCAAAATATCACACACTGAGGATGGTGGGCAGTCCATAATGCACAACTGCTACACACCAGGGTCCAATACAACACTTTAGAGAAAAAAAAAATCAGTGTAAATAAGGACTTGCTGAACCAAGTCTTAAGCACAGAGTACCACTGCTTTACAAATATTTTTGCATTTTAGAATTATATAAACCAAGTGTATTTACTGAACTTACCCATGAGTGTGTTCTCTCACAGTCACCTAACAGATTGAGCATTTTCATGTGCAAGGATTAATAACAGGATATGTACAGAATATCTTGTAACAAGCTGCTTACTGAGTGAAGTCCACTGGGGATAAAAATAATGGAGAAACATGCCTTGTTTTGCATTTTAATCTTGATTGAGTCTGAAGAGTTCTGAAAACTACACACATTGAAAAATAAATGCTAAAATTACTATAAATTGCACTGAAAGATTAGTTCTGTGTCCTGGTGCCAGAGCCCCTTGGCTTTGTCAGCATGTGCCACATTTGCATTTGCTGCATTTTCAGTCATTTTCTCCCATCAAACACTGTACAGTAACAGCATCCCAAGGGTTATTCTGTGATGGAATCCACAGGAAGTATCCCAACTAGACTTTTTCGATGAAGCAAAATCTATTGATATTAAATGCTCAGTACTAGATTAAACCAAAACCACCAGCCACATTCCAGGCTGATTGTTAATTTGTTCTCAGCTGGAGGCTTCATCCAGAGCTATTTGTCTGATAGAACTGGGTGCCTTTCAGATGTGTTCTTGCATCTTTTGAAATGTTTTGAAATGTTGAATTTTGTGATGTTTGCCTGCATGTTTGTTCAGTGAATATAATGACCATGGAGCTGCCTCTTGTACACTTTAAAGTCTGATTTTGCTTTCCAAAACAATTTGTAACTGTTGTCTCCATTGAAAGTTTTTAGGAGAGGAACACTCCACTACATAAGATCAGCTATCATTAATTTTGTTCTTTTGCATTTAGTTATTTTCATTTTTATTATCTTCAAAAAGCCAGATGATACAGCTTCACATGCATTCCCATTCTGAAACGTCCATTTTATTTTCTCCAGTAATGCTACTTTCAGTTAACAAGTAAAGTGTAAATGAGATGAGCTCACAAACAATTGAAAAAAGTTACTGCTGTGCTCAAAATATTAAAAACTTTATGGAAGGCAATAAAGGTCCTGCCAAAGCAAAAATATGCGACTCTAATAAATTTCTTTGCAGAAAGTGAGAAACTCTCTCATATNAAGGAATGGTATCTGGCTCATAAAAGTGCTTAGTAATTGTTAAGAATTAAGAAAATAACTCATCTAATTTAAGATATATCTCTCAATTAGCATTGTGTTATTTTTGTGCATGATGTTTACCACGCAGAATTGCTCCACAAGGAATCAGATGCACATCAGTTATAATTTTTGCTTTGCTACATGTATGTTACAGAGTTACATTGTAAAGAAAAAATACACCCTTGCGGCTCCAGGGGAAAATGAGAGCAATCAATTAAAAATAAAAATCAAGGAGGACAACATCTATTCAAAGAAGTTAGTCTTTCCACTCCATTTTGATCTCATTCACAGGAATTTTGGTTTTGCTTTCAAAAGTCCGTAATTTCAACACACCTCGAAACAAAAATGAAGTCAGGTACTTGTCATAAGCTCATTTTTAACGTGGTCATTAATTGTTGGATCAAACCTCAGTGAAGCTTGAGGCTTCTGCAAGCAGATAAAATCTGGTGTATGAACAGAATAATTAAAAATTACAGGATTTTAGCAACATGTTCTTCAGTCACTTCTATGAATTTGCACAGAGGATTTTCAGCTTTTATTAACAAGTAAAATTCTGCAGCCATCTCACCTCTCTTCAGTGCAAGAGTAACATTTATGTTCCCTTTCTGAAATCACAGCAGGTGAGCAACATAAAACAAAGTCAAAGTGAAGGCCAATGAAAAATATTAACTGCTTGTGATTCAGGAAGTTAACTCACACTTGTAAGGAGATTAATCAAAAATAGCTCAAACATTATCATCCTCAGCTGCCCACACTGCCCCTTTTCAGGATTACTGCCAATCCACAAGGAACAACAAGAAATGCCAACTGGAGCAACTCGGTTGCTAATCTAACATGTAATTACGAACTGAAGCTGTCACAGGCTGGCATTAACCTCCATAAGATATGCCCCAAATCCATTTCTTTTCAAAATAGTTTTTTAGAGAAGTTTTCAATAAGGAAACAAACATTGCAGCAACCCTCAAATGCCAAAGGACCATGCAAACTGCAGAGAAAAACACCTGCAAACCCACAAGAACTCACCCAGGAGCTCTCAGGAGGCAGCATGCCTACCCCTCTAATCCCAGCTCCAAGGGCAAGGATGGGCTCCTGAGTGAGCACACAGCAGAGCCCCTCACACATGCCTGTGCTGCAGAAAGGAGATGGAGCAGCTCCTGCAAGAGCCCAGAAGCTCTGGCAAACCCAGAGGGATGAGGCAGAGCCAAGGCAGGAGATGGAAATGGGTTTGGACTCTGATCCCAGAGTGCCAGGGTGGGCTGTGTTGGGCTGGGCTGGTTTGGGTTAGACTGGGCTGAGTTGTGCTGGGCTGGGTTAGGCTGGATTGGGCTGGGATGGGTTGGGTTGGTTTGGTTTGGTTTGGTTTGGTTTGGTTTGGTTTGGTTTGGTTTGNGGGCTGGGTTGGTTTAGTTTGGGCTGGTTTGAGTTAGGCTGGGTTGGTTTGGGCTGGTTTGAGTTAGGCTGGGCTGGGCTGGTTTGGATGGAGTTGGGCAGGGATGCCAATGCCCCAGCTAGGGTAGGTCAGGGCTATCAACACCTGCCAGGGCTTTCCAGCCCTCACAGGGATTCTTTGTTTCCCAAAACAATCTCCATTTCAATTCAGAGTGAACCAGCAGCTCATAAATAGAGCCTAGGCAGTCTCCCTGTGCCACACCATCACACAGCTGGCATCTTCTCCAGCTGAAGTTTTCCATCTGCAGCCCACAAGGAAAGGGACTGCAGCATAACCCACCCTGGGGAGGACAAGATCAAAATACACAATCTTTTGCCAGAGCAGATAAAAACCAAATAATATTCTGTGGTCATGTCACAGCATGGAGAGACAGGTGGAGATAAGCATTACTAAGGAATTACAAAATGAGTCAGAAAAGTAGAAGCTGGAAAAGGGATAGATATTAGCCCTGGCATTAAATTAATTGGCTCTTCCCCCACCCACTTATAATATCTAGGTTGTACAGAATCAATTTACTCTCCTCCAAAGACCAATCTCAACCAAATTTCTTAATAATAACAATAAGGGAAGGAGAAGAGAGAAGTAAGTAAAACTAAAATGATGCTTCTTAAAAACAAGCAGTGTGAATTCTTTTTCTTGAATAATTCAGAATTGAAATTCCCTGTCTTAAAACTTAAGTTAAACCAAGAAATAAAGACAGTTCAAAAAAATAATTAGATATTTCAAAGAATGAGACTATCTCCATAATTACATAATATTTTTCCTTTATCTTAAAAAGGAGTGAGGATTGTATTACAAGGTATAGGTCAACAACTAATGAACAAGATGAAGGATAAATGTTTTTAGAGAGACTCAGGCAACCATCTGCAAGAGGAGAAAAAAAGGAAATGGCAAGCCTCTTAACCTTTGCTGTTTCAGCTCACAATTAATCTGGTAGGAGATAAGAGGCCCATAATCCTTTTATGAGTTTTATCAGAAATAATAAGCCAACAAATTTACAAAATGCATATGCAAACCACTGTATCCTAAGCTTATTAAGGATGAAGCAATCCCACAAAAGAAGGTCATAACTGAAACATCCTGTAACCAATGCTTGGAGAAAGGATGTGAAAACACGGCAAGAAAAGAACAACCCTTTCCTTGTTCATCCCTCCCAGGTACAATCCATACTTCCAGAACTCCTGTGGTAGAGGTTGCATGTAGAAAATTATTTTCAGCTGCTCCCTCTGGGCCATTCTGCCATAAGGGCTGTGTATAATCCTTTTTTGAACCCATTTATAATTTGGCTCCTGCGATGCCCGGTGTAAAGTCTTCCATCATTTATTTACACGTTGAATAGAAAAAAATAAAAATGCCTGTGTTTTCTTAAGCTTCCACATGACAGATTTATTGAGGTAGAGATTAGCTCTTAAAATAGAGGATAGTTTAAACGGCAAAAGTGCTAGGGACAAGAATACTTAGGAATAATCAATACCACCTGTGCCAAAAGAATAATTGAATTGCAGTAGTTTGCCTAAAGACAGAAAAATGAGACAACATTATAGCAGTCATCAGGAAAATAAAAAGCTGTTGAAAAGAGCAATGGAATTATCTGTTCCTCATGGCCACAGTGAATAAGCAATAGGTTTAAATGGCATGAGGAAGCTCCAAGCTGGATATTAGAGGAAAAAACATCATCCTAATAACAAGGCTTATCCAAAGGGCTGCTCTGGTAGCAAAACAGAGGAGAACCTTTCTGACATGACACAGATGTGTTCAGCTTGTTTCAGCAAGGAGAGCTGCCCTAAATGGCCTCCCGATGTCCCCTCCAGTGCAGCACTACACAGTCACAAAAAAGGACATCCATACACGTCTGGTTCAGTGGCTCGTTCCACTCCCCCAGAGCCGTGCTCAGCTGCTGACTTTATTTCTGCCACCTGTGAAATTTTCAGAGCCACTCACAGACCCCCGGCCCTGGGAGGAGCTGAGGCACAGCAGGGCACGGCCAGTGAGGATGCACAGAGCCCATCCTGGGGTTTGCACAGCTCCAGAGCTGCTGCCTCTGCTTTAGCACAAAACCACAGCCAGGCTGCTCCTGCACCGGGCAGGTCCCATACCCTCCTGCAATCCCCCTCTCTGTGTTCCCTAAATTCCAAATATGAGCTTGACAGCAGTAATCTGGCTTTCCACTGGGTATGGGAAACATTAAAGGTAACAAGGCTTTCAGAAATCTGTGATAGCAGGGCCCAGAGACAGAAAAAGCAGAAGAATTTAGAATTAGCTGTAGCAGCAAAGAGTGAAAATAGGAAAAAAAATTACAATAATACAGCAGGAAAGGACATGAAACAATAATCTGAGTCTTAGGCTTGGCTAGGATAGATCTTATGGCTGAAGAAAAATATGCTTAGCAAGAGAGTAGAAGGTTTTAAGCTCAATAATATAATATTGTTTATTATTAATAGAAAACAAACAAGCAAACATTGTTTGAAGCAGGTGTGGGTGTTTTCAGTGACTGACAGAACAATTGTCTGTAAGCTTTAGCAATGAGCCATTGGCTGGAAAACTTTTAAAATGCCCTGTGCCAAAGAGATCTTTGGCTGCTGCTGGCAGAGGTGAGCTGCTGCCATCCCTCAGTTGTCTCAAACCCTGATGTGAGGCTGATGCTGCAATAAAGGTTCAAGGAGTGCCTGGCAGTAATCCCACCCCATTCATGCCCAAAATCCCAACACACAGTTAGGACACCTTTTCCTTCTGGACAGCATCACATGGTCATGATAAATACTGCAGCTCTCAGGAGAAAAACAATCATCTAGAACTAAAGACCCAGTGACCATCTAAATCAAAATTCCACGTTTTCCTGCAAGGAATGGAAATTGCTGAAACCACGTCTGTTTAACACAATATGCAGTAAGAATGTAGCTTTGGGGTTTAGGCTTTCTAGCTACATATAGTGAAGAGAATCAGATAATTCTGTGTTAAACAGAATTCAGTTTAAATGGATAAATATGGGTAAAGTTGTTCGCTCATAATAAAAGAATATGTCTCATCCAAACACCTTGTTTTGCTGTTCATTCCTGACCATATTTCACATTGAGGTATCTCAGAGGCCAAAATTATTTACAGAGTTAGTTAACTGTAAATATCTTACCTTGTTGGTATAAATCAGGGGTATAATGAAACATCAGCTGCTCCTTAAAGTGCTTGGCAGGAGAGTTCATCTCATATTTATGTGCAAGCATAAACTTTGTGTGTCCTGATATATAATTGCAGTAACAATTCAATTGAATTTATCACTGCAAAGCTACAGATAGAAGTGTGCAGCAAATCTCATAGTTTTCATAATAAATGTTTTATATGTTTTTCAAATTGTTAGTATTTTTCCAGATCTTCCAAGCCTGGAAAATACATTTTAAAAAAAATTATTGTAATAACCTCGAAAGGATTGAAATACAAGTCAAAGAACTTAGAATAATCTGATTAATAAACCTTTAAATATAGTCTATTCTGAGAACAGTTTTTCTTACCTTGCCACTGAGAGAGAGAAAACAGATGCACAGAGGGCTGAGAGGGGAGGTTGCTCATCCTGGGGGAGAGAAAACCCCAGGGAGAGCTCAACGCTTCCAATGTTCCAGATGAGCTCCAGGAGAGTTGGGGAGGGTCTGGGGACAGGGCAGGAGGTGACAGGACACAGGGAATGGCTTCAAAGTGAAAAGGGGCAGAATTAGACAAGATTTAGGAAGAAAATCTTCACCCTGGAGGTTGTGAGAGGCACTGCCTGCCCAGAGAAGCTGGGGATGTCTCAGAGTTCCAGGCCAGGTTGGATGAGGGCACTGAGTAACCTGACCAGCCAGGAGAGATAAAAGGCAACTTGTAAAGGACATTGAGGCCAGTTCCTAAAACTGCCTCATGTTGCCTATGACAGGAGCAACCCCAACTCCTCCCAGAGCCAGCTGCCTGCTCCAGCCCTGTCGCTGCCACTTTCCTTCTGCCAGCACAAGAATTTTCGGGACATTTCCCCTCCTCTTCCCAATACCTGCACCAGGGAACAAATCCAGCCTAAAGCTCTCCCACCAAAAAACACCTCTGGTGTCACAGTAGGACATGAAATAAAGATGCTTGGCTCCAGTCAGCAGGCAGAACAAAATCAGAAGGCTTTATTTACAATCCATCCAGTCTTTTTTATAATATACTGAGCTAAAAAGACACATTGCTGGTCCACAGGATTGACACCTCTTGCATTCCTAAGTAACAGAAACAACGCCTGGGAGAGGGGTTGTTATGGGAAAGGAATATTGTTTACACAGAGTTGTTTGGGAAAAGGAAAACTGTTGAAAGTTTCCCTTGGGAAGAGCTAGGAATTCTCAGGCCCATACCACCCAGAAAAGCTAAGGCTGATTGACCTCAGGCAGAGTCCAGCCTGGCTGCTGAGCATGGATCTGTGCCCCCATGGCAGGGACACACCCTGCAGAGTGTGACATCCTGGCATGGGGAATTCACCCCTCTCCACCCACAGAAACTGAACACTGAACCTGAGCAGAGCTTCTGCACAAACAGCAGCTCTGAGGCAATGAATATCCTTCACTTTTGCAATGTCCTCAATATCTCCTTGTGTACCAGCTCTATGTTTATTCATTTTACATTGCTTCGTTTGTTATTTTCCTTTATTCCATTTCCTATTTCAGTCTCCTCATTAATTTTTATGCACTTTTATTTTCATTTGTATACTTTTCATCACTTCAATATCCTAATATTTCAGCAGTCCAATTAGCTACTTCCATATCTTAATCACACTGAGACTCCTTATTCAGCTATAAATATAATTTTATTACTGCTGTTTTAATGACTAAGTGTTATAATAACTATTCTATATAAAACAATTTCTCTTAAAACTTTCTCCATTTCCTTCACTTGTCTATAATTCATTTCATCTCTCATCATACTTTCCATTTTGTTCAGTAGATCCTATATCATCCCAAAATGTTTCCTGTATTGGAATCTAATTACCTGGGGAGGTGGTAAACTTTCACCATAAACATAAGGAGAAAATATTTAAATATTTTCTCCACACTTATCAGACTGTCCTACACTTGCTGAATGAACCCTAACCTGAAGAGAGAGCATCTCTACATTAAGAGGAACAGTCTTCAGTCTTTCAATTAACATGAAAGCACAGCCCAGATGGGCATTATGAATATAATAAACAGCTACGTTCTGCATATCAATATCATCAATAAAAAATGGCTCAGTAATGTGTGAAACCATTAGTTCTGAACTGAAAATCCAGCATTATTCTCATCTTTAATTTCAGAAAGACCATATACTTGCAGTGAAACAGTTAATATTTATTATATTTATTAATTTAGTAACATTCCATCTTCTAAAATCCCCATTGTTTCAGGCAGATCATTAATTCTGAGATGCTGATGCTTCCAACTGTCAAATAAACTGCAATGAGAGTCTCCAAGTCAAAACTGATTGATCCAATTCCTTGCAAACCACAAAAAATTTCTTCCATTCTAATGATCCCCATTCTGTGAGATGGAAGATTTCTCTGTGTTGTGAAGGTGCAGGTGAGAGTAAAGTCTTCCGCAGGAAACACAGGAATGCTCATTCCATATTATCCTGCAGGTGGAAACAAAGAGGATTTTGGGTCATTCAGAATCAAAATCAACGTTATTCAGTGTCAATTTCTCTCCAGCTGCTACATTTTTTAACTTTTTGGTTTTATGAGGGAAGGACTGAAAAGACTAAAGGAAGTACAAATTTATGCAATTTTAAAAGTCAGCGTCCAAGTTGTCAAATTTATTTATAAAGTCCCACCACACTGAACTCCTCCTCTGGGGGGTGCAGGACCCTTTTGTAATTATTTTTTAAGTTTAATTTAAATTTAAATTCATTGCTTTCTGAGTCCACTAGTCCTGTGTGCTGAGATGGCTGTGGTGGTTCAGTGTCATAATTTTTAGCAGATTATTTCCTGCAAGAGGTTGAAACCAAGCCCTTGTGACTTCTGCACTGGTGCAACCTCCTGCTAAGATGTATCTGCTTATAAAACAAATCCTCCTATACAGAAACTTTCAGCTCCTCTTGATATTTTGTCATCTTTCATCAATATTTCATCAATAGAGACCTATTTTTGTAGGGGCAATATCTTTAAATATCTTCTTAGCCAAAATGGACACCTAAATCTGTTATTGTATAATACACTGGGTTATTTTAAGACAAGCCAGGTGGGCATTGGAGTTGCTGGTGCATTTTAGACTTGGAAGCATAAAATCTTGATAAACCTGATCTGATTGTATCAATATCAGTGTCAGTTTCCATCAGCTGAGCGTGTGATTGTGTTTTACAAACCCAAAATTCGGTTGCCATCCCCAAAGGATACCAGAAAAATGGTCTTGTCAAGTGTATGTTTCCTAAAATCGAATTCAGTAAATCCTATCTCAGGTTTAAGATATAAGTTGATAATGTAATTATCTATATTTGATAGCTTGTATAATAGATCACCTGCAGGTCTAGTAGCCATGGTACAATTCCCCTTCACTGGTAAATAAAGTAACTTTATCTGCTGCTGAGACAGTTTGATTTCATTTTCACAGAAACACAAGCTCATGCTTGTTTCCACTATGTTAATTGACATTTCTAATCAGTACTGACATCTACTTTTTAAAATGTTCTTCTACTTTCCAAGTGTACCATTAAATATTTTAATTTAGAAATTCATGGTAAACAAGGTTTGCCGCCTATTACAGGAAAAAAAAAAAATTAGCACTGAGATCAAAATGCAATACTTAAAAGTTGCTCAAATCTGTTGCAATAACAGTTTTTAAAACCCCTGTTGTTAAAAAAAATGAGAGATGCTTTATTTTACAGATTTTTTCTTCACTTTGGTGATCTTCTCATCCATCAGACAGAAGCCTCCCACTCCAGCCTTATTAGGAAACTTTACTGTCTAAACCTAACTTATTATCAATAACATTTGTCTTGATTTGATACCTTCTATTAGTCTTGCATGTTTGGATAGTTCTGGGTTTTTAACAATACACAATCCATTTCCTTCTTACTATCATCACTCTTCCTGCACTCTCTAGAGACTTTTCTCGTGTTTCAAATTCAAGTAGCTGGCAAGATGCTGTCAAAAACTGGATGTTTCAAGACTGTCTCAAAACCTTTTGAGACATAAAATATTATTTTTTCATGCTGTTTTGAACGGTGAAGATTACAAGTCAAAATTTAAAATTTCCTGAGTGAAATATTTGTTCTGTTCATCACAGGTTCTCTGTTTCTGTGTGGTCTCTTCAATTTCAGAGTGCAAAAGGAGCACCAGAGATCAGCTGAGAAGAAGAGGAACATCTACCGAAAGGTCATCGGAACCATTCAATAGGAGAAAAAATAAACATTTTACAGTGGGTCACATCCACATTTGACACCCTAGGGTAAGACACCAAGTCCAGAAAAATCTGAATAACTGAAAGGCCTAGGTGCTTCTCTGCAAAACCCCCAAAAGAACAATTTCAATACAGCTAACTAATATTTTGTGATATTTTTCCTTCTTTTCTTGGAAACTCTGCATGTGTTTATCCTTCAGATATGTCTCACAAAGAAATTTCAACAGGCATTCTAACCAGACTCAGCAAACTTACTTCTGATTACTGTTTTCCCCACAAGGAATCAATGTCTGTGCATGCATTTTGTTTCTGTTTTGTGATTATAACTATGCAATAATTGGTTATACTTCCCATCAAGCAGAGTTAGAACAATTATAATTATTTTACAAATGGAGTTGAAAGAGGCACTGCTCCATTGCCTACAGAGTACCTTTGTCTCTCTCTGCACGTTCCTCAGAGGATAATAAGGTTTAGGAGTTGAAAGCATGTTTGTCTTCTTGGGTCAACAGAAGTACAATATAAAACTGAGAGAATGGAAATACATTAATACTGATTTAGGGGTGAAACACTGACAATGCTGAGATATTTACTGAGAAAGGCAATGACATGCTGGCAGGAATGAAAATGGATACAAATTTGTTTCTCAACTTCCTGTATTTCCAAAGGCAATGAACTGTACCTTAAATCTGCTACTCTACCAAACTTAAATTCCTCCTGCATTTAGAATAACAAAAGCAATGATAACGACCATTATTCTCACATTCTCTATTTTTTAAAAATTATTTTTGCCATGGATTCTCAAAAACATCCATTTAGGATATCAAGTTTCTCGTTGCCTGTTCCAGGGGATGGAAATTCTCCACCACCAGACCCTGCCCTTGGAGCTCTGCAGGAGCTTTGGGGTTGGGTGCCAGGCTCCAGCCTGCAGGGGATGATTCCTCTTTGCAGGAAACAGTTGTCACAAACAATGACAACAGAAAATACTCTCAGCATTCTTGCTCCAGCACTATCTTATTTCTGACTGCACAGAGTCATTTTCTCCACGAGATTGTCTTGCAGTGTTTACAAGATAACAGCCAATAACTGTTCGGTGCTGCTTAGGTGGAAAGAAAAGGGTTATAGAAATTTCAAGGCCAAGTCTAGGTAAATATGATCCTTGTATTTCCACTACAGACATCTAGACACTTCCAGCTGTTGAAATTATTGCTAAATATATTTACAGTCTTTGTACAATAAAAAGCTTTATTACTTTTACTACAGGCAGAAGAAAAAAGCTTTAAATCTTTAGTTCTGAAGCAATATCTCCTGTCTTAAAGGCAATGAAGCCTTTCAAGGGGAAAAACCAGCACACTTTAAAAAAGGTGGTTTATGATGTTGTATCTTTGTTGCAATTTTGGTTCATATATTTTTATTAAGTGTAACCTTTATATGTAAATGAAATGATTATCCAACACAAAGTATGTTTTCATAAAGTAAGAATAGGTTTTATGTCCTAAAAGATAAAGCAGCATAAACCAGTCAGGCAGCTCAGCATGTACTTGATGGCTGTGAAATGAACTATTTGATTTCCTATTACAGCCTTAACACTCTGCACTGTACCACAGCTACCAAACCCACACCATTAGACAGCCAACTTTTCATCAGGGAGCCCAGGAATATAAATCTGTATTTCTAATAGGCAAAATGCCTCATTTAAAAAGGCTTGGAAATAAACCCTACATTGCAAAATGCAGGGAGAGGGAAATGAGAATCATGTTCTAAAAACCCAGGGAGAGATGGATGTCCTCAGCAAAAACAAAAGGGTTCAGACACACAGTGCTGTTTCTGTGTTTGAGTTTTTACTCTTTATTTTCAGTTGCAGCAGCCACCTCTAGGAATGGAAGGGAAACTTGGCAGGCTCTGCTCCCACATGGCTGGAGTGGGAGGCAGCACCCTGGGCCCTGCTCCCTGCCTGGCAGACACCTCTGAGGACACCTCTGGTGTTTTCACCCCCCAGGACAGGGGGTTCTGCACTGGCAACCCCTCCCTGACCCAGAGAGAGGCTTCACAGCCTCAAGGGAAATTATTAAATTTTATAAAAAATTAAAGGGGTTAAATTTCACATTTCAATTTTGTGTATGGCTCACATCCTATGAAGGAGACAACTAAAGGCACTGGTTTAATTAACAACATTACATCATTTTGAAAGAGAATTAGGGTGATTTTTAAGATTAGTTTTTCTAATACCATGGCAAAAAGCATGGCAAGCTTGGCATGAGCCTTCCTCACTTCAATTTGAATGCAGGAAAAAAGCCACCATGGAATGCTGGATGTCCAACCTCCTCTGCACAAGGAGCTCACCAATACTGGATTTATTGAGAGATAGATACAAAATTATAAAAATCACAAATCTAAACATCATTCATGTCTCAATTTTTCTCTAAAACTCCTCTTTGTTTCAGAGGATAAAGACCAATTCACCATGGGATCACCTGGAAAGCCCATGGATATGTCTCCTTTTAACAGGAGTGAGAGTGGCTAAAAGCCAAAGAACTCAGGGCACTCCAATCCCAGATGTCAAATTAAACCCGTCACTGAACAGCTTTTTGGGTAAGCAGCTGTCATAAAAATCTTTATAACAAATTGATGAATAAAATTGTTCTGCTCCTAAGCAAGGTTATTTATTCCTGGACCACCAACTCCACAAAGAGTTTATACAGAAAGCCTTGCTACTTGTTTTATAAATCTGGATCTTCACAACCCATCTATTTATTACCTCTTTATTTTTCTTGTTAAGCAGGTGTACAGTGCTGAGCACGGTGACTCCTCATTAGATGCTGTAAATGCTTCATGAACAACAAAAAAATTAAATAAATAAAACTGCCACACAGTTTAAAAACAACCTGCTGGGTCAGTCCCTGTATTTTTTTCTGATTTTACATTTTTGTGGTCTTGGACATTCCTTTAATTTATCATCACAAGAGAATCTGTCAATAGAGAGAGTTATGAAAATAAGATAGGATTGGAGGAAAAAAAAAAAAGATTTTTTTACTTTGGGTGATTAAATTCTTGCTGACATTAACATATGACAACCTGTTAGAATGATTTGTAAGTCTTTACAGTTTTATAAATAGCTTTATCTCTCCATTCCACACGAGGAAAAAAGAGATATTATTTATTGTACCTTTCTACCACTGCAGCACGGAATATTTCAAAGGCTCATTTTCAGTTTTGTGGAAGTCTCTTGATATTAAGGGGCTGCAGATACAAGATGATGAAACCCCCTTTCTATCTGCTGGCCCCCCACTGCACACATTGCTCACAGTGTTCTGTGAATCCACACAAAGGAACACTTCCCTTTCATTGGTGTGCAGATCTAAAGCCAAAGAAAGCCATCATAATTTCACTAAATCCTGCTGAATTCCTCAGAAATGCTGAGGATGGCTCGAAATATGTAATGTTTGCTTTACAGATGGACTGAATATTTATAATATTTAGTTTACACAGGGTTTGTTGTTTGTTGTTTTTTTTTTTTTTCCCCTCTTAAAAAATGAAATATTTGGTTTTGTTCTCTTAGTGAAGCACAAGGAAAATTATATTAATTAGTCTATTTACATGATTCCCTAACTTGGAGCAGTGAAAGTTGCCTTTAGCTAGCAAATAATTGAAATTACAATTGCTGGAGATATCACAAGTTGGTTTTTTTCTTAATTATATCAAACCCCATCAAGCTCTGATAGGACATTAATAGCTACTTCCCTTCACTGCTGCAGTTTTTTCTCCCCACTCCAGCATCCTCAACACCATAAAACAGAAATACATGACAAGAAACAGTAATCTTCCCATTTTATTCCCCAGACTTCAGTTTTACTGGTGCATCCCTTTGGGAACATAATGACAGAGCTTTGCTTTCATAGAGGCACTGAAAATAGATTGTAGTCTCAAAGTTATCATAAGATTTTGGGGAAGCAACCAGGTTTGGTAGAAACCAAAGAGAAACACACACACAAAAAAAAGAAATACAGAAAACCCAGCACAGCACAAATATATTTTAGTACTGTAGGAAATTCTTGCCAACATGAATATTGTTCTTTGCTTTTGGATATCAGAGGGGAGGAAGAAGTTCATTAATTCAACATTTCATTTCTAAAACAGAGGGAAAACTCAGTCAAACACAACACTTTCTATGATAAGAGAATTGTAGACCACCTCTTATCAGGCAGATGCAATCTAGACTTATATCAGGCTGGATTTTAATTAGGTAATAAGCATTACAGATTTTTAATAAAGCTGTGAATAACATTTCTTCTTCCCAGTCTGTTACTCCAAGAACTGCAGACAAAAGACTTGGGAGCACAATGTAGAGCTCTGGAGGGAGAATATGAACTTGTATCCAAATTTAACTTTATTTTCTCTCTTCAGACTGATCACACAAGACCCTGCCTTGACCCTATGGTTTGCACTGATTAGAGATGAGGAGAGAGCAGAGAGAAATAACTGTGATGTTTTGATTTTAAGAGAGAGGCAGAGTTGTGGATTATTTTTCTCTACAAAATGTTGTCTAGAAACTTCCAAAACCAACATTCAATAGGTGCTTGTGAACAACCTTTTAAAATCACTAAATCGTGATGAATGCAGGGAAAAAAAAACTTACACAGTTAATACTGAATGTTCAAAAGTGTTTTTTTCTCTCTCTCAGGTGTCTGGCAGATTGCACCCAGATGTTTAAAACTTGACATTAGGCTGAACTACTTCAGAAAGTCCGTGAAACATGAGAAAATCTGATCAAAACTCCAGTAAACACTTTAGGGAGTTTTGTTTGGTGAACTGAGAATTCAGTTAACCTCTCAAGAGTTGGTGTGCCAAGTTTGGAGATTGAAGTAAATTATAGAGTGAAATGGGCATTTTTATTTCTGTTTGGAGGGCAAGTTGCAACACATTGTTGGAAATGAAGTTGTATCCAAAGCCTCCACTACAGTTTTAAGGAGAGAAATTATGGTTGACCTCTCCTGTACTTGTTGCCCATCAATAATGTGAGTGGCTCAGAACAGGGTGACAGAACAAGGACCTGCATATGGGGAAGGTCGCCAAGACATGTGAATGCACAGGAGAAAAACTCATTTTAGCCTCTCAATCCCACAACAAATCCATACCTGGTCCATTTGGAGACAATAAACCCCTTCCAAAGAGCAGAACTTCATTTTCAACAATAGACTATACAAATGTGAATGTTCTAAACAGACCCTGTCGGTGACTTTATTTTTTTTTTCCTGCTGCAATAATATCAATTTTTTTTTCTATGTGCTTTGACTTGTCTGTTCTGTGTCTCTGTCACTAACACCGTGCTGAGGAAAAGCTCTCCAAAGCAATAGAGAAACTAAAAGGGAGTCTTGGGAGGCAGCTGAAAACATAATCTTAAACTAGAGAAACACTGTTGAGCATGAGTGTAAATGGGAAATTCAAGTTCCAGAAGGTCACTCAGTGGAGAGAAGAGACTTTTAACTCCAGGCAGTTTGCTGTAGACACCAGACATTTCTTATCATTTTCAGTTCATCAGCAATTTCTTTGTTTTTAAGGATTACAGACACCAATGAACACAAACCTGGTTTTTGTCCAGCAGTCTGCCTCCAGAGCCATGAGAGC
>WEIU01010083.1:147406-157673 GCA_013389925.1 Aegithalos caudatus
TTGAAAGATATTTTATATTATTGTATTATTTTATATTCTTTCCACTGGGAAATCAAAACTGAAAATGATACACTTTTTCACTCATCTGCATGTTTCATCCTCATTAAGTGAACTCTGCTGTATTCTATGCATTAATCTTGCATAAATTAGAGTGTGAGGAGCTATGACCTTTGTTTCTCTTATCCTTGGGAAGAAAATCAATGTGCCTTCTGCCTCCATGCACACATGCATACATGCAAAGGAGTTGAGCACTGGGTATTCTGATGTAGTCAGAGCTGAAAGACTTGAATCAAGAGACCATTAATTTTGATAAATAAAATTAAATGAAGAAATAAAGAAGAACCAATTTCAATAAACAATACACCCATTGTAGGATCCCAGTGATCTAAACTCATAGAAGTCAGCAGAACACTCAGCATTTTTCCGAGGGTGACATCCCAGCTTGAAAATTTTACCCTGAACAAGCTGACTTAACAGCATGAAAAATTTAGAGAAATGTAGCAGTAAACTTTTTGGACTCATTTCAGTAAAAACACCATCAACAAAGTAGAGGCAGAACTGACCCCCAGGTGAGGGAATTACCAAGAACTGTATTTGAACTACATTGGCAAGAATAAGAAAAAAATACCCCACAGTTTAGTGACCAGGATATGAGCCAGGCTTTAGGAGGGAAAAATACCTGAAACCTTCCCAGTTGTGCTAAAGAGTCTGTAGAAACTTGAAGGCACCACGTTTCTCTGTGCCCCAAACCATATCTGGAAAACAAACACAGCTCTTCACAACCACAAGAGGTTGTTAGGAAGGGAACAGGCATTGAATAAATTGTTCCAGCTTTATGGAGACAGAAGAATAAGGAATGGACAAGCCAAAAGAGGGGAAAAAAGCCCCAATTCTGACTAGAAGTTTTAAGTATAACAATTTATAGCATGAGTAGGCAATAAAACACAGAGGAAAGGAATATATTAAATAAGGGAGAAAGTTTATTTTGACTGGCATATTCCTCTGCTGTAAGAAATAAATCTGGTTTTGTGAGAACTAATCCTGCTATACTGTATTTTTTGCCTCTACTGCCAGTCTGATGTTCCTTCCCTGATATAATTAAAGAGGTGTCACAGGACCTACTTGCTTTCATACTGGGAATAAGGAATAACTGCTGATACAAGCTAACAGCTGGAAGCATGTAAAATAAACATAAGCTAAGCTGCTGAAATCACGGATCCTTTTCAAGAAAAATATCTGTCTGCCAATCACAATTTAAACTCACATGCCACATAGCCCTAAAATAGCACTTAGGAGGAATAATCAGGGCTCTATGTTATTTTGGGAAGGTAATGGTTTAGAAAGATGTATTGTTTTAAATCAGTCATCAGCTAAAGGAGTGGCAAATCTTTAATAATGCCAAGATTGGTTTTGTAAGTGAATAAACCAGCAGAAAGCTGGCTGGGTGCTAGTAATCTTCAAAGCTTGATTGCTTTTTCTGATAGCTTTAGAAAATTAGTGGATGAAAGCATGTGTAATATATCTGGTCTGAGTAAAACACTTGATGTAGTGTCTTACAAAATCTCCACTTGCAAAATTAATTCAAATTGGCTTGGACATGGAGTACTGTCACTTGGATTTAAAAATGGCTGGCTGAGTGCAAATAAAGGGGAATGAAAAATGGCAATGTATCAAGTTGGTGGGAGGTGTCTGGTGGAGCTCTGCAGGGATCACTGTTTGGTCCTGTTTATTTAACATCTTCATTAACAGTCTGGAAGAGGGAGTGAAACAGCATGTTAATTAAACTGACACATAATAATAAATCAGGGATTGCTCCTAATGCCAGCACTAATACTTCACAGAAACGCAGCACACTACCAAGGTGTCTGCAAAGGTTAAATGTGGCAGTACAAAGACTCAGCTAAGATCTTCTAATTGCATTCTACCTTTTAAAGACAATAGTCCAAAACACACACTAAGTGGGAGCCAGAAGCCTGCTGGCAATCCAGCAATTTAGGGCACGACTGCCCAGTGTACACAAACTCAAATAACTGGAAACTTCCATGGAAAGGCACGATTTCCTTTTCCCCCCCGACACTTGCAGTGCATCACATCCAGTGTGAAAGATTAAGCCAGTTCAGTTCACTATCTGATGGAAAACCAGTGTTTGGGGGCAGTTATAAAATCATTTTGCAGTTGTTTCTATATTTGGTATTTTGCATGACTGCTCAATATAACGTAATAGAGGAACGAGAGGGACAGGAGGAGCCAGTGACAGGACTGCATCTTTTTGTATCAGTTAAATTGGATGAGTTATAACATAAATCACCCCTTTATGCATAGATTTATAGTCTCATCAGACAAAATTCAGAATTTAAAGTAATGTTTCCACAATGGCAGGATGCTAGTTGACTGCTGCAACAAACTGGATTTACTTTAATTATAAATACTTTTTAAAACCTCAGATAAGTAAACATGAATTTGCTCACTGAACAGCGGTGAAAATTGATCAAAGACTACATAAGTCACAGAAAAGGGTTCCCAAAATAGGCAGGGATGTTGGAACTCAGTCAGAGACACCTATTCCTGTTTTATAAACACACATAATATAAAACTGGATCTGAAATAAGAGTGTTATTATCTCCCTGCTTTGAATGATTTACAGCAGCTCATCTGGGCTGGCCCTTGGGCTGCTGCACTGCACTGAACCATAAATGTGTACTCATTTTTAAAGGACAGTTTGATGCTACTTCCTAAAAGGTAAGAAAAAGGAAGAGAACTTTTAAAGTCTCCTTTACCACACCGAGTTTAAATTGCTCTGGGAAATTGTGAAGTCCCCAGAAAACACGGGAGCAGTTTAAAGCTGTGAGACTCTCACAGCCATAAAGAGACTTCCTGCATTAGCAGGAAGGGATTGTAAAACAATAAAAGGGAAGGAGAGGGAAGCTCTGCAGTCCCCACTCTCAATGCTTTGTCTCCTCAGCCTGTTGATGCAGCAGAGCCCTGCAGTCATTCCAGGGATGGATGGAAACCAACTTCACCTGTGCCACGGAGCTCTGCTGCAGAGGGGAGCTCTGGGGAACTCCTTGAATTCACTGATGCCTAAAGTTTTATCTTTCTTGTATTTCAGACTCTGTGGTGCCCAGGGTGCAGCTCTGAGCTCACAGTCAGGGTCACTCAGCTCTGCACACAGCAGGGACACAAAACAAATCCTTGTCCTGCTGCACCCCAAGGACAACTTCCAGCCCCAAAGCACAAACAAGGGTGGCTGCAGGGAGGGACAAGAAGGATGGGACCTCACAGCCTGGAGCTGGAATGGGACAATTCAACCCCAATGGGAAAATGGACCAAAACTGATCAAAGTGTGAGACCTGGTGACCCTTTGTCCATTTTGTGTCCATTTTGTGACCATTTTGTGTCCATTTTGTGACCATTTTGTGACAATTTTGTGACCATTTTGGGTCCATTTTGGGTCCATTTTGTGACCATCTTGGGTCCATTTTGTGACCATTTTGTGACCATTTTGGGTCCCCCTTGGGTGTAGCTCTGGCCAGGCCCTGTCCTGCCCAAGGTGTATCCTGGAGGCCTTTCAATAAATCCCTGCTTTATTCTGCAGCTCTGTCCAGTCTCTGTTCCAGATCAGCCTTCCCAAGGCATCATCACTGCCTTGAATCCATCAGGCTTTTCCCTTAAAACCAGCAGAAACAAACCTTTGCATGCAGCCAGAGCTGCTGCACTGTTTTGAAGCCATATTCATTGGGTAACTTTCATTCATGAACTAAACAAACATTCACCCTCACTCCTGCAGAGGGGTAAAACATGAGCTGGCTGCAGTCAGTACTTACACCAGTGCAATGACAACACAGAAACCCAAATTCATCTGTCAATATGTAATAAAATGTGATGAACATATAAAATCAGTCAACATGCTTCAGCTGTACTATATGGAAATCCGCCTGGCAGTTGTTATACAATATCCCTAAACTTTCTTCCAAGAGGATAGTGAAAAACCAGAGAAAGATTAAGGTTTGTTTAGGTGTCAGCTATTGTATTGCACTTTCCTCAACTAATTTATCCTCCATGGTCTTGACCTGATTGCTACTATCCATTGATGGCACTAGTTTTGTTTAGCTTTATTTTTAATCCTCTCTTTTTTAAATTTTATTTTCTCTTGTTGTTTGGTTGGGTGCTTTTTTAAATTATTTCCTTATTTTTTGAACCCCGGTGATTTGTGGAGCATCTGCATTGGTCATGAACTACTTGCATTTTATTATACCTACAATGATTTTTAAACAGAAAGAATCTGCTCATGGGAACACTAATCCCTCCATTATGGAAATAATTAAGCTCTTTTATTTGCAAGATGAAAATCTTTAGGGAACATATGAAAACTAGCAAAGAGCAATTTTTCTTTTTTTTTTCTTTTTTTTTTTTCAAAGAAAAAAATGATGATATGAACAGACCTGCTAGTGTCTGTTAAACTGTGGCATATGGAAAGGCACACAAACTCTTAGAAAAATATTTCTCAGTAATTCTTCCACTTGGCTCAGGAAAAAAGGATATTCTACAGAACTTTCTGTATAAAAACACGACTACACATTCTCATGAGATGTTTTCCAAGCCCTTTCAATAGTAATCTGCTTCTGTTCTTTTATGGTAAATGTTAACCTAAATATTGTTATTCTTACTTTTCTATAATTATCTTCGGACTGTTCTTGTTTGCAAAACATACTTTTCCTCAGTAAACAAAGCTATTTATATTAGATTTTTTTACTTTTTTCTTTTTTAGTTTTTTTTCTTTAGGGTTTTTGTGGGTTTTTTTAGTTTTTTTTTAGTTTTTTTTGCAATGGTGCACTTTACACAGGGCAGTTCCTGTTCCTAACCCTCTTGTATTATCTGGTGTATTATCTAGATCCTGCACTACATTTACACATATAAGATCTAGCACATCACCACTCCAATATTTCTGCAAACTGACTGACATAAAAGTGGTGTTCAGACAGGAGATTTGGGCTCAGAAGAGAGAGAGAGGAATTTGGGAATGTCCCTTTGCTGGTTGTGCTTGATGAGGATGCCATAGGGAACAGCCAAGGTCACAGAGGTGTGAGGAGTACTTAGAGAGCAAAAACCAGGAATCCAAGAGAAACCAGGCTTCATTTTTGATTCTGCTCCCCTTGGCAGCTGCTTTCTGCCTGTCTGGTGTGGGGCAGGTGGCAGCTGGTTTGATGTCACACCTGCTGGAGTCCTGGGCTGCCTGCCCATGGGAAGAGCTGAATTAATTCCTTTTCTTGCTTTGCACAGCTCTGGGTTCACCTATTAACCTGCTTTATCTCATCCCCCGGAGTTTCCTGCCTTTTAGCCCTGCAGTTCTGCCCCCCAGCCCACTCTGGGGGCTGAGCTGCAGCTGCTGGGGTTACACCAGGACTGCAGTGCTGGAAGGGCTGATCATTTACCACGGTGTGAAAAACCAGGTTCACTTCCTTAGAAAAATTTATGAGTTTAATAAAAAAATAAATAAATAGACAATTAGGAGACAGAGAATAAAGCAAAAACAGTTTCTGGGCCAAGGGTGCCTGGCCCCAAGGCAGCCCCCACACCTCACCCCTTCAGATCCTTTGTTCTCAGGATCTCTGTGTTACACATCCCACAGACCCTAAGGCAGGATTCAAACTCTCTTTTTGGGGATCATTTTCTGTGTTCAGTTCCAGCTCCCCCCAATCATTTTATCTGGTAGATTCATCTGGGGGGCTCCACTCTGGTATCACAGCTCCCATAAACCCTTCTCTCCAGGTTTATCCATCTCCATTTGGATGAGATCCCTGATAACAGAGGTTCCATGGCTTTGCTCAGCAATCTCCATGCAGGAATGCAGGATGACTCTCCCCACCTCCTGCTTTGGCCAGGTTAGATGTTACAAAGAAAGAAACCCCAGTCTTTACTGTTAGCACTATGTTACAATTAGAAAATATACATTCATCACATTTCTAAACTCTGTTAATAAAAGAAAATACAGTACAACTTTCCCACATTATACATACAGCATTCATCTCTATATTTGGGAAAAGCCAACTCCATAATACAACAGCATTATCCAAAAGCAGACAAAAAATGGAGCCAGTCCAGATAAGGTGAACAGAGGCAAAGAGAAATCTTGTGATTAATAGCACCATGCTAAAGGGCCTTGAATAGATGCTAAAGGTTTCTAAATAAAGCTGTTTAGGGGTCCAGGTTAACTTTTACAGTGGAGGAAGTTTGTACTGGGTCCTACTCAGAAAAAAAAAAAAAATGGAAATAAAAGTTTACTAAGTCACAAAGTTTTCTGTTTCTCATCTATTGATGTTAATAAAATGAGATTTTATTACAAGTTTGAGAAAGTGGCAATAAAACGTCAGCTAAAATATGACGTTGATAGACATAAAAACAATACACAATGAGGGGAAAACAAAAATCTTAATTTGCATCTACAATGTTGGGCTCTGACCAAGCTGCATAGAAATATGTTGCTGGAATTATGATAGACAATTCTACAAGAACATCAGCTCAGAGGTGAACAGAAAGCAATTGAATTTCTAAAAAAACTGGAAAGAGAAGAAAATCGAAACCATCATTGTTTTAGGACAGAAATCCATTCTGTGCTTTTGAATCCTTTGTGCGTTACAGGTTATTCACACAGAAAAAGTAAAATAATAAAACAGTACAAACGACACCAGCACAGAAAAGCAGAAATATGTGGAATTCATCCTTACAGCTAAGCTTGAGATGGTTTTTTTCCCAGTTGGCACAAAATCCACCAGGTTTTTATCAAAGCCTGCAAGTCATGAGTGGCACAGACCCTGTGAGCAGGGAGTTACATTTCATAATTTCTGCAATTCAAGAGCAGAAGTGCATCAAACAAAACTAGCAACTGTTGGGTTCAAAACAAGCAAAAAGAGGTAATTCTTCATTTGGCACACAGCCTTCAATGAAACACATACTTCAGCAATGAAACTTGTTGCTTCCAGACTCAGGGAATGTTAAGACAATAGGAGTTTTAGCACAGATTAGAAGAAAATTTTTTAAAAAATCTACCAGCACAGTGGTAGAGAGCCCTTCCTTTGGTTAGGAGATAGTAGAGTATCACTTCATTATTAATAAATATATTTCTTCTCATACTTGCTACTGGCCCTTGCTTGGCAGCTAAACAGATCTTTGTTCTCAGGTGGGTTAGAGAGCCCGAATTTCTCTTGTTTCTATTTTTACAGAGGATGGTGAGAAAATTGGCATCCTTTGTTTTGGGATTGTTTTTTAAAAGATAGAATGTGATGTAATAAAGTTCTTGTAATGAAATATTAGTCTGTGTATGCTTCACTGGGGAAGTATTTTAAGCTGTTAAACACCAAAAAATGCAAAGGGAAAAAATTCTTTGGTAAACAAGAGCAACAACGCTGGAAATTTCATTGACAGCGTTTTCTGCAGCATAGCTGATACATTTTCTTGTCATGGTTAAAAACTAGAGAAGAGAAAAGATTAATTAAAGTAACACAGGCTTTTTAAAAAGCTCTACTTAATTTTGGGCTTACCTTTTTTTTCTGAACAGATGAGTGGCAGAGTTCCAGATGGGAGGTGGCAGTTAATGCTCAATTCTGCCATTGTTCTCTCAAGAGTTTGTTTGTGTTCTCAGGCACAGAGCCTTCAACATCTCATTTAACACGTGCTTATTAAACATAATTATTTGCTGTCTGTTTAAGTCTGACTTGTATTCAAATGTTGATTTGGTTGCTAGAATTCGAGTTAAACTTCAGCATCTAGCTGAGTTATAAATTGGGAGTAAACAGGGTAAGACTCTGCAGATAGTGACCTAACAGGTTTTAAAACCTACCCAGAAAAGATTCCCTGGTTTTGCTGTGTATGAGCTGCTGCATCCTTTGCTTTTGCATCCTTTGCCTTGCATCATTTGCTTCTGCAATTCCATTTGCAAACCCATTTACAGGCGGTGGGGAAAAAAAGAAAAAAAAAAAAAAATAGAAAAAAATTCACATTTTGAGAATACCATTTAGGCTGATGTTCAAACAAAACCCTTGTTACCTCAAGGGTCAATGAGCCCTGTGATAACCTAGGCAGAGAATCCAGCCAGCCCTAGGGGTGCAGGGATTTGATCCCACACTCAGTGAGTGGCCAAGAGGGATAAATTGCTTTTAATAAAGTTGGGAAGCTGGCAGAGACCTGTGGAGCACCACAAGAACAGGGCCAGGAGGACTCAGATTCTGCTTTCTCAGGCAGGGGTGACCTCCTGACAACGGAGCTCCTGTGGCTTTGCAGGATTCCCTCTCCTTACAGATGTTTTTACATTTTTGGGGTGTTCTATGAGTACCATCACATGGCCAGTGGGTATGCTGATGAGCACGGGACGATCTCGAGAAAACCCACAGCTTTATCTGAGAAATGGATCTGTGTCTTGCAGAACACAAAGGTTTCTGATCCTTGTCAGGCTGGGGAGAGGAGTTTTCTTCAGCAAAGGATTCAGCAATCAGACAGGATCGGCTCTTTTGTTGTGCAGTGAGGTTTCCTGTGCCTTAACTGACTTCCAGGACACAAAGATGATTTTATCAGACTAAAAGTGCAGGTGAGGCTTTCAAAGGGATCTCCAGAGAGGTGACAGCAGCTACTGCTGATTTCCATCAAGAGCTAAACACTGTTATAAAGACTGCTATAAAGAGCTCTTCCACAGACTGGCACCACTCGAGAAGCAGAAACAAAAAAAATCCTACAATGCTTCCTTCAATATTCAGTGATGGCCCTGCAGTTCTTGGGAAGAAAAAACTGAGGAAATTACTGAATTCTGATACACTCAGCACACGGACAGGCTCTTACAAAATATCATTATCTTAGCAGAATATTTAAACAATTCATGGCAAACAGATGCAACTTGTATTCTGTATTCAATATTGTGATTTGTTGATCTGTGAGAGCAGGGATACCTGCAATGGCCTGGAGCAAGCGTGCCCAAATGTGGAGTTTCCAAGGTACCATAAGAAGAAACTACTATGTTTAGTTTAATTAAAATATATTCTAATAAACAGTAAATTGGAAGAATCTGCCGTAAAAAGATTGTCTAGTGTAATCCCCAAACTCATTATCTTTAGGCAAAACTCAGTATCAAGCAGTACCCAACAGGCAAGGGGTTGGTAAACTTAAATTAGTCGGAATTGTATTTTTATTAGAGCAACTCGCTTCCTGTGGATACTCAGACAAAAACAGGGGAAAAAAAATCTCTTCTAAATCCTCATGGGCAGCACATACTTCAAACATACATAGTTTTGATTCTCCTGAAAAGAAAATTTTTGTTTGTTTGGGGTTTTTTTAGGTTTTTTTGTTTGTTTGTTTGTGGGGTTTTTTTGTTTGTTTGTTTTTTGGGGGGGGGGTTTGTGTTGTTTTTTTTGTTGCTTGTTTGTTTTTTTGTGGGGTTTTTGTTTGTTTGTTTGTTTTGTTTTGTGTGGGGTGCAGATTCCCAAAGAAAAGCTGAATTCATCCTTCCCTTCCCTGCTTCTGCAGGATGGATTTGACTGAGAGGTTCAGCTGTTCTGTTTGTAGTGGATGTATATGTTATTCATCAGAGCAAATCACTGCAAAAAACAGTCAAACCTTTACCTATTAAAAAAACAAAACAAAACAAACAAAAACAAAATAAAACAAAACACCCCCACAAAAAAAAAAAAAAAAAAAAAAAAAAAAAAAAAAAAAAAAAAAAAAAAAAAAAAAAAAAAAAAAAAAAAAATCCCAAAAANCAGGTATTTAAAAAGAAAACATTAAAACTTAATAGAATGTCCCACTGAATATTCACCTTTCCCTCCTTTTGGTCTCTGGAAATGCACTCTAAACAGAGAAAACAGATTTCCTGTGTTCCTGCTGCCTGGGACAGGAGGATTTGGAGGATTCCCCATGAAATTCAACATAAGAGTGGCATTTTTGTAATCATTGACACAGACTACACAAGACTGCCAGGTATGAAGGAGAGCAATTCATAGAGCTCAACACATCCAGTGGCTGCACAGGAGATACTGTACATGCAGAATTGTTGAATTATTGAATTATTGAATTACTGAATTATTGAATTATTGAATTTGGGCTCCAGAATTTCTGTGACAGATGGAATGCTCTGGCCCTGTTATCTGCCTGAATTCCACCCACCAAGATCAGTGTGCTGCAGTTTGCTGTGCTGCAAAGGAATTCCAAGGAGCTTTCCAAAAACATCCCCAGGAGTGCCACAGGTGCATCACAGACCTGAGCTGCCATACCTGCTCACTTGGGA
>WEIU01010083.1:166437-176454 GCA_013389925.1 Aegithalos caudatus
TTAATCACCCATGTTTTTTTTTTTTTTTTTTTTTTTTTTGTCTGGAATTTATCAGTACCCGCTTGCTGTTGAACAACTGAGATCATCTCACATTTGTTTCATTCATATTCTCCCTCAGAACAACATCAGCAGTAAACAATTCCAGCTTAATTACCCAAAATGTGTTTGCACTGCAAATAGTCTCCTCTGCATTCCCATTTTTCCTCTGCTGACACCGGGCCTGGGCAGGGAGCAGCAGAAACAATGGAATGGCTTGGGGATAGTTCCTAACAGGAGATAATCAGGCAGAGACACTGGAATGGGAGATGCTGCTCTCACCAGCAAAGGCAATTCCTGCTGGCCCAGAACAGCAGCCTGGAGTAAACCTGGGAATTTCTTTGGGAAGATGCACTTTGGGATCCTGCTCCAGAACAGCAGCCTGGAACTGTGGGAAACAGAAAAAGCAGGAAACTCTCAGAGCTGTGCAGATGCAAAGATAGAAAGGTACAGGAACAAGGACATGCAATAATAAACCTGTGTTTCTGTGCTGTGCAGAGGACACTTACTTTTCAGTAACCAGAAAAATACATTGCGCAGGAAAATAGAAAATTTTAATAAGTTTAATAAAGGCTCTGTGCTTTGTTTATAGAAGAGTATAAAAAGTTTCTGAAGAGCAAGAAAAATAAAACAAACACCTATTGTTAGATATAAAGTGTGTGTGTTATTTTAATGATTGTTTTATGCAGGTGTCTGTAAGGTCTTAACAATTTGCTATTGGTTAGAAAATTTTATAAAGTTTGTAACAAAAAGAACTTCTGCTGCTGTGAGCAACACATGAGCTGTTGTCATCTACCAATTGTCTCACCCTGTACTGAAGCTGGTGTTGCAATAGAAGCACGAGGAACATCCCATTATTTGGAAACCAGATCCAACATGGAATAAAGCTGGGAATCTCCTTGGGAAGATGCACTCTGGGATCCTGCTGTCAGAGCAGGGATGTTCTGGAGAACAGCTCACACAGCACAGCAGCACATGTCCCTGCACAGACAAATCAATCCCACAACATTTAACACCCCTGAAATCCTCATCTTACCTCCCAGAGTTTATCTGGGAAACTCAGCTCACCTGTCACCTCACTCTTACTGAGTGTAATTCATTTTCCACAGAATTACAGCAGGGAGAGGAAGGTTCCTGTTGTGTTTGCAGTGCCAGAGCTGTACCAGCAGCACCTGGGGCAGGTTTCCTGCAGGGCTGGAAAAACATGCAGGGAAAACTTGGAAAAACATGGAGAACATGGAAAAACATGGAAAAACATGGAATAACATGGGGAAACAAACCCAGAGCACATCAATCCCACTGCCCTGACCCCTCAGCCTGCCTGCAACCCCTGCTAAGGAAGGGATTTCCAGGAATAGCAGAAAAGGGCATTTGGGGATTTTTCGGTTTTGAACAGCTTGGGGTGGTTTTGTGTGCTCGTCTTCCTCAATATTTCAGTGTGGATTTGTTCTCTTCTTTTCTTCTGGGCTGGGATAAATACTTGGGAGACACAGCTTCATGTTCAGACTCAGATGTTTATTAATTCTTATCTCTGTTACAATCTCAAAAGTTGTGAGTTCCATCTAACAAGGTAAGAAAAGGCTTTGTCTCTAACTCTTTCCAAGGTCTTTTAAGCACAAATTATCCAATTACAAAATGACACCTAAATTATTTTTACTTTTAACCCAATAACCAACTACCCATGGCCCACAATGCAGACTTTTTTACCCAATTACAAAATCCCACCTAAACACATGGAGAAGAAGGTGAAAAAGGACTGGCCTCTGCCCCAAAATCTCCATCTTGTTTTATATATATATTATTATATTCTTAAACCTTAAACTCTAAGTTTTGCACCCTGTGATATCAGACACTTCTATCCAAGCTCCACACCCACAATCCCAGGGCTGTCACTCAATTTTGGGAGCCTTTTCCACAACCTCAGGTCAATGCAAAGCTTGCCTGGGGGGTCAGTGCCTGCCAGCACAGAAAGTCTAAAATTCCCATCTTCCAGGCTTCTAACATTTCAACTCAAGTGTTTATTCTTAGATAAAATAAAATGTAGTCATAATTTTATTTTCCGTGACAAGCAGAAAGATTTTAATCATAACATTAGATAATATTATGAAAGCATAAGAGGAATCTTTTTTTTTAATTAATGCCCTAAAGTGCAGCTCATTCTTCTTTAGCACATCACAGAAAAAGCTTGTCATTTTAGCATGGAACTTGTGAGGAGCAAAACCTTGCCTGGTGATAGCCCAGCTAATCCATGCAGTGTCTGGTGACATTTTTTTCACCCTAGTTAGTCCATACAAGTTATAAACTGCCTACATTAAGTGAAACTGTATTTCACAATGAAATAAATAAACAGAAAGAGTGTTGGATGGCTGATTCAGAGGTTTTCACACAAACCCAATTAAAGCAAAGCTCCTGGCACTGTTAACTCCTGGCTGCAGCCCTGGACAGAGGCAGGAATTGCACAGAAGATGTGTGGAAGTGACTGCTGCATCCACTGGAAAATCGTCATCCAGGAGTGGAACATCTCACTATTAGTTGGATATTGATCCTGCTTAGTCAGCACAGCAATTAAAATATTCACCAATAAAACAATAGGAGTATAAATCAAACAGATTACAAGGCTGTAAGGAGACTTTGCATTAAGGAAAAAATTCAAATAATATCCTTGGTAGGGGTGAAATTTAAGCTTCAGGAAACAGATGTATCAGTAAAGGAGTTATATATATCTATTATATATATATATATACACACACACGTATATATATATATAAAATGGCATGTTTCAGAAACTTCAAATAATTATTGACACTTCACGTCTTTGACACTTTTCATTTTTTTAGTATTCAAAATTTATACATTGAAATATGTGCAAATTTTTACCCACAGTAATTCTTATACCAGCTCACCAACTAATCTGCTGTTGACCAAAAGCCAGTTTAATCCATCCATGGATAATTTGTGGACTCTCTATGGAAGGGAGGAGCCTTGACAGGCCCAGGTGAGCTCTTGGATATGAAAAAGAGTAAAGGTGGAACTAACAGCAAGTACAATAATGATCCTCAGTCTTACTGTGGAAGGGGAAAAGAAGATTAACTTCTGCAGAACCAAATTGATGGATCTTAGATCTGTGAGAAAAAGACATTCCTATATAAAATTTGAGGATGGTTTGCTGTCACGAATTTAAGTAGTGTGGCTTGATGGTGTAAATTAGTTAAAATCCGTGTCCTGAAAATGTCAGATTATATACACTCTACACCCAGCAAATCTTGTCACTGCCTGCTTTTCCTCCATCTGATGCAAAGCCTTAAAAATATGGATGTGCTGAAATGCACAGACATATCTTAAAACCTACACAGAACTTCCTACCAAACAAGGGTCACAGAGTCTGGGAGGAAAAACCGTGGCAGGTTTTCTTAATCTGTTTTGATGTTTCTGTATCAACCCAATTAATTCACAAAGAAAGGGCTCACATAGCACATGTAAGCAACCTGCACTCTAAATGTCTCCCCCAGAAGGAGGTACCTCAGAACAGCTTTGGAAGTAGAAGTTTTAAGATGCTTTCTTTGGTTATTTTTAAAAAATTATATAAGAACACGAGACAATAAACAACCTCTACTAAATAATATTTGGAGATTTATTAAATAAAATTAATGAGCTGCTTAAGAACTGGGTTTTTTTTCCTCCCAACAGAGTTGAAATGTAGTAAATCTTTCTTACTTCTGCTTTTTTGTGAAGAACAGCAAAGAAAAGAGGGGCAATTAATACTGTGAGGAGCAGAAATAACAAAAAGCTGCCCTTTTGTGAGTTCATGCATCACTCCTGATTTATTCTGGTCCCTTACATCTCCAACCCATCCCTTTATAATTCCTCAATCTCCAGCTGTCTCATTCCATCTCTCTTCTTTTTCCTGAACTCCCATCCCACTCGACGTGCACAAACAATTTCTTTTTAGCCTGCTGAGTGGCATCTGCTCTGGTTTAGCTTTCAGTTTCACACACCTTCACTGTTCAGCTGCTGCTTCATGATTCAGGAGAGGCATCACCTCCAAACTGATGGTGGTGGGAAGGCTGAGCTGGAACAGAGGCTGGACAGAGCTGGAGAATAAAGCAGGGATTTATTGAAAGGCCTCCAGGATACACCTTGGGCAGGACAGGGCCTGGCCAGGGCTGCACCCAAGGGGGACCCAAAATGGTCACAGAATGGTCACAAAATGGACACAAAATGGTCACAAAATGGACACAAAATGGACACAAAATGGACACAAAATGGACACAAAATGGACACAAAATGGTCACAAAATGGACAAAGGGTCACCAGGTCTCACACTTTGGTCAGTTTTGGTCCATTTTCCCATTGGGGTTGAATTGTCCCATTCCAGCTCCAGGCTGTGAGCTCCCATCCTTCTTGTCCCTCCCTCCAGCCACCCTTGTTTGTGCTTTGGGGCTGGAAGTTGTCCTTGGGGTGCAGCAGGACAAGGATTTGTTTTGTGTCCCTGCTGTGTGCAGAGCTGAGTGACCCTGACTGTGAGCTCAGAGCTGCACCCTGGGCATCACAGAACCTGGGATACAGGGAAGAGAAAACTTCAGGCATCATCTCCCCCAGGAAAACAAACAGCCTTGGAGTCAGCTCGTGGCTGAGCCAGGCTTTCAGACCTTCACAGAATCCCCACCCCTGATCTGTACCTTGTCGAATGTGGCTGAAATTGGCCAGCAAACATCAAAGTTTGTGGATGAAAAGGAATGAAGAGCAAATAATAGTGATCAGGAAGCTGTGGAAAAGGTTGTATTATATGTAGAAAAATCAAGGAGAAAAGTACTGGTTCTTTTTTAGGAAACACATTTATAAGAACTGATTCACAAGTAACATAAACTCACTCTGGCACATACAAAAAGAGAATGAAAAGAAAAGCACTTCTTTGTATTTGCTTTCTTGTACTCATTTTTTTCATGATTCTCCACACCCTCCAAATGGAAATAAATAGCTTAATGGAAATAAAATAGCTAAATGGAAAGCAAACAACTCCTCCTTCTTCCATCTCAAGACTTCTTCCAGACAAGTATTTGAATTTAACCTTGATTCCCTTCAGCTGTGATACCCACTTGAGTCACACATGTAGGACCCAAGTACATGCAGAAAGGTACATTTCTAAGTAAAATATGTCATTCTCTAAGTCAGGATGACATTTTCAGTTGTTCCCTGGGTTGATTCTTTGGTCAGAGAGTACAAACCCTGAAGCCAAATAAAATAAAATATCAGTCCTGAAATAAAAGTAATGAGCTATTTGAAATCTGCAGGACATTTTCCATTGACTTTTAGGTAGTTCAGTGTTTACAAATTCGCATTGAGTTGTGTTTCCAGAGAGAATTACAGAGATAATCCATTTTTCTTCATGCTTATATACTTGATAGGGGTTTTCAACTGAAGTTACAATCAAATCCAATAGACTATCTACCTTATAAAAGGCACTTATTTTCCACATTTTCAGAACTAGGAATTCTGTCTGAATACCAGATGCAAAATCAGTAAAAAAGCCTCTTTAATGATTGCCAATTGAGATGTGTTCAAAGTGGTTTCAATCTCTCATCTGCAGCCTGGCTGCTCATTCTGTTTGATACTAGCACTGCATGACTAAAATTTACAGCAGTTTGCTATTTAGTGGAATTCTAGCAGCATTTTATTGCTCTGGAACTCTATCAGAATTAACACCCACTTGTGCTATTAAACTTCAGAGATAGAAACATTATCGTGCCTTAAAGTCAGTGAGAATTAAATAACACACAAACAAACAACCTGCCATTTGAATACTGGAATAACATTTGAATATTTTGTTGCTGGTGAGCAGGGCTAAAAGGGCTGTGCTTGCCTTAAAAGCATTTTGGTACCTTCAGGGGATGACAAGGACTCATTTTCTTGCTAGTGCTGTGTCACTGACTGAGGCCAGGACAGAAAGGTGGGAATCTTCCCACAGAAGCTGTGGCTGCTCCTGGATCCCTGGAAGTGTCCAAGGCCAGGCTGGATGGGGTTTGTTGCAGCCTGGGACAGTGGAAAATGTCCCTGCCCATGGTAGGGGGTGGAACAAGATGGTTTTAAGGTCCCTTCCAAGACAAAACTTTGCAGGATTCTATGAAACTTAATTTTTCCCAAGCATAAGACATACACACACACACTTTCCCATCCTAGTCAAGGGCAGAGCAGCCAAAATCAAGTGCCAGGCCCCAGCTCTGTCAGGAAAACCCCTCTGGTAATGTCTGGGGAAGGCTGGAACAGAGACTGGACAGAGGTGGAGAATAAAGCAGGGATTTATTGAAAGGGCCTGGCCAGGGCTGCACCCAAGGTGGGCCCAAAATGGACACAAAATGGTCACAAAATGGTCACAAAATGGACACAAAATGGACACAAAATGGTCACAAAATGGACACAAAATGGACAAACAGTCCCCAGGTCTCACACTTTGGTCNCAGGCAACACTGGGAGCATCAGGACATTCCTACAGGGACCAGCAGGGCAGGGCTGAAGGCTGGGGGCAGCCAGGGGCAGGAATCTCCCAGCTGCAAATTTCTCTCTCCTGCTTTGCTTCTCCTCTCCGACCTCATCTGCCCAGGGATATCACAACAGAAGAAATCACATATGTGCTCCTCCAAAATGAGTTTTGAAAGAGGCTCATTACAGAGAAACTAAATCAGTACCAAGGCCTCCTGTCCCTTACATCTGTTATCTGTAATGGGAAGAAAGACTCCTCTAAAGATTAACAAATGCTTTCAAACAATAAGGTTCCAAAATACTTATATGAGCAGTTTTATCACATATTTTACAAATGGGAAAACTGTAAGGCATCATTTCACAAGGCTGTATAAATGTAGTAATCTTTGTAGAACATTGACCCTAAAGTGCCTCTGCTAAGGATGTACACAGCAAGCAAGAACTAAGAATAAAAAGAAGCAGAAAATCCATCAGTCCAAAATAACCACATTGAAGAAAAATTTTATATTAGTCCCCGCCAAATTGCAATTTCTGGAAAAATTAGAAACATCAAACTTGAATAAATAATTTTGGTACAAAAAGTTAACTGGAAGGAAAAACAAACAAAAAAGTGGTTTCCAACTGCTCAAGCATCCAAATTATCTGGGCTTTTTTTCTACTAAGAAATATTAAAAGTTCTCTTAATTTCCTTTAATTGATGGTGTCCTCCAAAATAGGTGGTAACTGGTATTCTAAAATTGTATAACCTGAATTCCAAAACCTGTGGGGGGAAGGCATATGCAGAATATTAACATGGAATTCAGCTGGGACCTGTGATCTGTGAACAAACATTCAGCAAATCATTTCTAAATTATTTTCATCTCCAGTGGAAGGCTATTCCCTAAACCCACATCCCTCATTTAACTACATTGAAATGACAATGCCAGAATTCTCCTTTTCTCAAAGAAAAACTTCTGCCTTCAAAGGAATGGAAGAGGAAAAACAGTAAAGGATTTCCTTCAGCTGAAATTTTTAATGCGTGTGCTATAGGACATTACCTGTACATCTACACTTCAGCATTAATAGTGGAAACAGTTTCTTAATCTCACCTTGAAAATACTCCATTTATTCAAAGTTAATAATAAACAAATGATATTTTGGGAGCTTCTGTAACTTGTGAAAGCTTCAATATTCAGCACTTTAAGCAAAATTTTAAAAAATAAAGACATAGTAACAGGAAAAATCACCTGAAAATATGTCTCAGTTCTTTGCTAATAATTGCTCTACAGTAAATTAGCTGACTTTTTTCTATGTATTTAACAACTTCTAATTCAATCTGTATCAGTTTTCTCTGTTCTCTAAAGGCAGATTGCTGGGTGGTGTAGAAGGGAGTTAATTAGCTATAAATACCAAACAGCACCCAAATAAAAAGAATCATTATTAACATCCAGTGAACAGCTGGGCCATTTGATAAATTGGTTTTGTTTCTAACAGTGTTCCCATACAAGTATTCCCTAGACTGGAGGAGCTTTTCTCTTTCCACAACTGTCCCTGTGAAAACTGAGCCTGTTCTACACATGAGAGGCCAGGAAGGGCCAAAGAGGAAATTAACTGTATTTCTGTAAGGATGGATAAATTGTGTATTAGATCACATTAATAATAATTTATTCACTAACAACAACACAAGTCCTAATCCAGATGAAAGAATTAGTGTAGGAAGTCATTGCTAGAGGTGGGGCTAAAAGTGGAGCTGGATTTTTTGCTTATCATTATCATCACAAATTTTTAAAAATATGACTTTATTTACCTTGCTGACTAAATTTAGAGCTATTGAAAAATAGTAGAGAAATGCCTGCAGAGATCAAAAATCTCATAATTCTGCTGAGGTGTGGTAATCTTGAATTAGAAGAGGTTTTATGGAAAAGCAAAGCTTGAGGATTAAGTTTTCCAAGAATACCACACACCAGTCTACCCTTCATTTTCAGAAGTGATTGATCATGTAGAAATCTGATACTGAGCTAAAATTATTAAAATACAAACTGTCCTGTCAATAACAATGGAGGCTTAAATCAACATAAAAGAAGGGATCAGAGTTGTAATTTCCCATCCTCACTGATCTCCATTGTGGATGTTTTATGAAGGAGATCCCTCATACCCTACTGAGATTGCACTCCAAATCCAGATGTTGTATAAGGAATCACATTAAAAGTTATTTTAAACTACACAGCATTCACAGATCCAATTAACTGCCAGATGTTCTGAGTCATCACCACCATCAGAACTTATTAAGGATTAGTTTAATTCCTATTTGATAAACTGACTGAAGACTGCATTCCCATGGCTTGGGCATCAAACTGGCAGGGGCTGAGTGGGGAATTGCAGATCCTCTCACCAAACAGGGACCAGATTTTCCATTCTTTCAGCCACAGCTCATGGCCTGAGCTGTGAAACTGAGCTGCAGGAACCTCTCTGTTGTAGAGCCAAATTTCCATGACACCCAGTCATAATGTTTGCTGTCTTCAGTGCCAAATTGACTTTGTGCATTTGGCAGAGGGAGCTCTGAATAAAGGGTTGTTAACTTAATTCTAAGCTACAATTTCAGCAGAGAATATAATGATTTACCTGGATTACTCAGTGAATATGAGCAATTTGGTCACACAGTGCAATCATCACACAGAGGATCACTGATATTCAAAGCAAAGCTTCCCAAATTTACAAGAAAGAAGATCTTGCAAGGCTGTTGCCAGGTGGGGTTAAACCATAACAGAAATTAAAACAAAATGAAAAGTCATCATCTTCAGTTGGACTTCAGCTGTCACAACACTTCCTAAATTTGGGACTTATTCATATGGAACTTTTCTATTTCTTTTGTAACAGATTGGGCATTTTCAACTTACAGGAATTCTTTTCAGACACAGGAAGCCCTTGTTGCTGGATTTGTTCTTAGCAAAATTTGGTGTTTAATAGTTTCCTCTATTCATATAAATGCAAAGGTGAAAATTAGGGCCTCTTATGCCTTGTGTCCCTCTGGTATTTGTAATAAGTATGAATGTGAATATGAGGAGAGAATTTCAGTGTAATAGAGACCTCACTTATTAGTGAAATGCATCAAATGCAATGGAATTCTCACAAGGAGACCACTGACAGAGTTTCTATTGTCAAAGGAAGGGTTCCATCATTCCATTGGAATTCCCAGGATTTATTGCCTCAGCTCTCCCATGTGCCACTGAAGGAATTTACCCCTGAGAAAAGAAAATTTACTGTAATGCCCCTACAAAAACACACTGTGCAGATCAAGCCAACCAACCAGGACATGCAAGAACAGCGCCCTGATTTTGTCCTTCCCGATAATTTCTTTCCTGCAAGAAAAATCCCATACAAATATTAGGGGGGAGGAAAGAGGGGAAAATCCTCCTAAACAAGTGGTTTTAAGGAATCATATCAAATTTTCAAACCCTTAAACCATGTCACTGTAAAATCAAACACACTGCAGCAATCCAGATGATATAGTATTTTAAAAATGCT
>WEIU01010084.1:2611-18162 GCA_013389925.1 Aegithalos caudatus
TCCAGTTAAAATTCCAAGAGCAGGGATCGTCCAGAGCATGCTCTATCTACACTGAATCTCTGTCATTTTCATACACAAAGCTACAGGTGTACTCACTAAAAAGTCCCATGCACTTTGTAAATTGTTACTCCACATTTGGCTAAGGAAGAGCATTATTTAGAGGGCAGGTATTCCTATGGTAACCATATGTGTTGTTGCTGGTAATTTTACTGTGATTTTGCAGAATGATTCTAATCAAAATTACTATTCCAAAGTTGAAACAATTTTTAAATGGGAAATCAGAGAAATATGATTAGTAATTTCTGGTCATTCTCTTCTTTTTCTTCTACCACATTTTATCAAATTACATCAATGTTTCTGCTTACTAACATTGGGGAAATCAAAACTTCCCCCTCCCAACAAGCAAATAAGAAGTAATCAAAATTGAGAAGTGTTCATATTATTTTAAACTAGTAAAAAAAAAATAGTTATCACAAATTAATAATATTTTGCTAATTGCTTCCTTAGATACTTTTAACTGTTTCCTGTAAGTTTTAGAAAATATGATTAAATATTTGAATACTGACTTAGCCTGCCCCAATTTTAGTGTTTCTATATTAATATAAGTGCAGCTTTACCAATAGTGACAATTCCACTCAAGTGTCTTGGCAGTTTTTGTATTGAGTGTCCCTGTTACAGTCCAAAGGCATGACACCTAAACATATAAAATTACATAGCTCATTAAGATACCTGCTTACAACAGCAGAAGTTTTTAACTGTATGTATTTTAAGTACTCTTAAATTCTTTGAAATGTTGTATCAGGATAGAAAGAAGAAGAAGCAAGTGAAAAAATTACATTGGTCTTTGTAGCCTTATTTCATGTGCTATGTATGACTAATGTTTTGTGGTTTTGCAAGGAAATAATGGCATGACAAATAATTATACTCATTCTATTTTTAAAGTTGCATTCATTTCAGCTGATATGACTGTTCAATATATATTTCTAGTTTTCCTCTAGAAATATAGAATTTCTAGAAATAGAGGAATTTCTAGAAATGTCTCTGAATTTCTTGTTCAAACCCTTCCATTTCCATGATCTGACCAGTTACAGTCATTTCTTTTTTCCATGATGTTACAAGCAAAGATGTTATTGCAGTTGTGCAAAAGATATCTCTTTGTGATGACTCTCAATGTTAATTTGCTGCTCACAAGACAACATTGCCACTCAACAGTGAATGGTTCGAGAAACACAGGATTTGGGAGATCAAATGAATTAAGTACAAGAGGGAGGTAATAAACTAAAAATAACCTGCCTAAGAACTTTTCCCCACATCCAGCTGAATAATTACAGTCTTCCAGAGCAATATAACAATTGGCTAGAAATATTTTTATAATAATTATGTGAAGGATTGCCTATTAACTTATCAGGAAAGTTAGGAAAGTTCCATATGTATTTCTGCTTACTATCACTATGATTTCAGAAATTATATTGCTTGTGTAGTAATAGATGTCCATCTAGTTACTTGGGTGTGCAGCTGCTGATTTGCATGAAGGACTCTACCTTAGTAACCCCTGAAATTAAATTTAGGAAGTGTGTTTGACCTAGAAACCGGGTTTTAACTGGTTCAGTATGAATCCTGGGTCAAGGCTGGCATATTAACTCTTGAATTTGCTCTGCATTGAACATGCAAATAGCAATAACCTTTCTCTTAAATGCTAATAAAATTTACAGGTTAATTACTTACTCATTACTTTTCTTAAGAAATATGTATTGTGGATTGTAAGGGTAAAATATCATACATGAGTAGCAACCTGGGACTTGTCTGATTTTGGGGAAAAAATGCATCTTGCTCTTTCAATGGTAAGACTTTTCTTAAGCTCAGTGTCTACAAGCACAGGCACTTAGTTACTAGTTTTATAATTTTATTATTTAGAATTACTTTACAGTAACTAGTTTGGAGAATTCTAAAAAGCTTATATTTAGTTTTTATTGCTTCTCTGGGTATATTGCTGTTCTCTTTCTGAGATATAATTTATACCATTTCACATCAATAGTATTTTCAGAAACATAGAAACTATACAAAATACAGTTGTGTTCCTATTTAAGAAAGAAATCTGTCATCTTATTGTTATGAGAACTCAGTATGAAAGGGAAATGTGGTCAGGCAGGAACAGGCGCTCGGAAGATCTCGCGATTGTAACGGGAAAAGGGCACAGAGAGACCTCCTCCCTTCTCCCCAAGATAAGAAATCACCCTCGGAATGCATAAACCCCCCTCTAACCAAAATGCCAGTATCTTTCCATACCTCTACTAACCTTATAAGGTAGCTAGACTCCTCTGACGTAGCGATAAGACCCCAAGATTATATAAACTGTATGCTTATGAGAATAAACGCTTTTTGGAATGTCTTTCATGTTGAAACAGCGTCGTCCTTAGCCCGAATCACACAACTAGAATGTGTAGATAGTACAACCACTACTGATCCAGGCCACCAGAGCCTGCAGAGACCCCAAACTGCAACAGGGAAAGACAGATTTTTGCACACAGAAATCATATTTTGTCTTTTCTCATATTTATCAGACAAAGATTTAACTTTCATGGTATCTGCTTTATGTTTTAAATCTTTCCTGTGTGGGTAGAAAGATATACTTGTACAGAAACTTTATTTCTTTCATTGTGATAAAGCTATTGCAATAAACCTTCAGCTGGCACCAGTAAAGGTTTTCTAATACTCAAATCCCCTACCAATTGCTGCATATTTTATTGTTTAATTACAGACCAGTTAAACAGGGTTGATATTTTTTCTGTTTCTAGAATTAGTCAAACAGTGGAATTCTGTTAGAAAAGTCTAACACTGGGAAGTTGATCTCAACCATCACTGAGAAGGAAAAAATATATTTTTTCAGCAGTTTCATGAACTAAAATATTTTCATTGAGTTTAGGGTGTTTTTGCAAATATGAGCACTGTATTTTGGAATTATTTTAGTGTGTCAGAAATTTAAACCAATACATAATAACTGCGAACTTCATAAAATTTCCAATTATCCTGTTCATATAATAGAAGATAGAAAAAATATAAATAATACAGTAGAAACAATAATAAAGCTGTAAATAATTGCAATTCAATTTTGTAAATATTATTACTGTATTTCTTTTATTTTTATTCCTTTTTGGAAGGCAGTTATTAAAGTGATCCAAAGTGTCTAACTGTAAATTGAAGTTTGTGTATTCAGACTCAGACATGTATGCAGTTGGGTTGCAAGGAGGTTGATTTCTCTGCTTAACATAAGACGTGTTAACACAATAATTTTTCAAGCATTCATGAGGTTGTAATCACTAATAAGACATGATCTCTGATGTCCATGTAAAATGAAATCAGCATATCAGTTCTAGAGAAACCATTTCTGAAGAGGAGTGAAATGTTCCCAATAAACCCCAAATTATATTCTGAAAGTCCTGAAATAGGATCTTTACCTACATTTTCAGAATGGAATGACTTCATTTTCTTGATCATGGATATATATGTATTAAGGAGAGGTAACTAAAATAATTTTTAAAATTACTTTAAAGTTTGAATATATGCAAATCCTGAAATTTAAAATGTATTCCAGTACCAATACAAGGATAAACAGTGTAATGTCAAGGAAAACAGAGTTTTGAAAAGAAAAGACAAGTCTGTCAGACCAGGAGGGAGCTGTTTTTCTTCTTTATTTTACAATGTAATGTATATAAAAAAGTAGCTTTAATTTTTTTTTTTTTTTTTTAATTGAGCAAGATGTTCTTGTCATTTCCCTCAGGAAAGTAATATTGCTGCTTTAATAGAACTTGGGATATGTTTGAAATAGCCAGTTTAACTTTCTTTATTGTTATTCAACACCATAACAACACTATTTGTTTTTACACTCTCTTGCATTCTTTAAAATAACAATTTTGTCTTTTGGATTTTCATCCTTCAAATGCTTATTGATTTTTTGTTTCACTCCAGGCATTAGACAAGCCAGAGATGTGTAATTTTCTAGAATTGTCATGGTTGTTTCTCAAGTCTGTACAGTTTACAAATGTTTATCTGGAAGATAGTTTCTTGAAATAAATTCCATATTCCAAGGATTACTTTACCAGAAACACCCAGAGAAAAATGCTGCCTGTTGAGATGTGTCTTCATATTCAGCCGTAAACTGAAAAAATTTGGCTTTCCTTTTCCTTCATCTCATATTGAAAACTTACAATTCATTATCACATGAACAAATTCTTTGTTTCTGAGGCTGTCCATCAGGGATGTCTCCCTGTCACACTTATAATTTGTTCTTCACATGGTTGTCTCCTCTTACTCTTTCAGCTCTTTGTTTCCAAGGTTGCATCTCCAGATTTCAAACATAAAATAAATCAAGAAGTAACAATTGTCAGAAATCCCAATACTCTGCATCATATGTTGTCATACTGTAGCCATCACACGGACTCATTCACATAGTACATTGTGAATAGCCTTGAAAAAATATGGGAAAACTCTGACCTACATGCCAAAGAAAGAGATGTTAAGCATCATTAGCTGACTCACTAATCCTGGAAATTTCTCTTGCTAATCTACAAGGTAGGTAAAATTGCTTTCTGATTTCTTCTGACTGTGAAACAGAAAATACATCCATTACCGAAACATAGTATGATCTACTACAAGAATTTCTCTCTCACGGATTTTTGGCAAGATAAAGTGTAAAGGACAAGTAAAGATAACATCTTTTATCATATCAATTACTGGACTTTTCACAAATTAGAAAGGGTCCATAAGTTTAAAAAGAATGCAGACAGAAAGCAGTGATGGGAGCCGGATTGCACATTTGTTAAGAGAGTTACAGGTATTACTGCAGGTCTGAGTTTCTGCAAAATAACAGAAACATAAACTTAACAGCAAACACCCAACAAAGCATTTAGGAGCCTTTCACAGAAAACAGAAGTTTTAATAGATTGCAGGAGTAAAAAAGGGTCTGCCCTGGTTCAATTTCTTGTGATGTATGGTTCAACTGTGCTGATTACTGGGCACAGCTTAAACCCAGAGAAGTAATTTGTACCTGTAGTTGTGACAGAATGAAATTATCAGAAAAGTGGTGATTTTCTGGGAAACTGAATTTAATAAATAAATTGTCTGAACCTAGATATCCTCAGTGCAAGAAGATACTTTTTATCTATTTACTGTTGTGGGCAATGCAGATAAAATAATCCTAAATATCAGAGATTTTACAGAGTTTTCTGCTTGTAATGTTGCCAATTGAAAAGAAATGTCAAGCACATTTTCAGGCCTGTCTGAAAACACCAAAAAACAAAGTTGTATTTTCTACTTATATTCTTAAAATACTAGTAACACCTAACCTCGTGCACCCTAAATGTATCTGTTACATGACATGTCTACTGAAAATTTCTAAATTATTATTTCATTGTCTATTTCACATGGAGAAATTTTATTTGCATTGGTAATTTTGGAAATTAAAAGCAGATGTTTTTGCCAGTGGCCTCAATAAAGGGTTATTTTTGACATGTTAAAATTTTTGTTAGATTTTAGCTTACATGAAGCAATAGCCTAAGGTGACAAAATACAGCATTATTTTGTGATGTTTACAAGATTTTACCATGCTGCATAGCACAATCCAAAGGCATCTTATACCAAGCAAATGTGAGAAATTAAACATAGATTTTTGTTCAATTTGGAAAGAAGATGTCATTTATTCACTGGAACACTGGGTATGGGGTATGAGTACTAAGGGTGTAGTATAAATCTCTCCCATTGACTTCAGGTGAAATTTTGTCTGCTTTGCATTTCATCAGTTTCAAAATGCATGTAGTGTAATAATCACATGTAAAAGTAAGGGTGAGACTTAATGCATATTTAATGAAATGTTTCCCCAGACAAATAAGAATTTCACATTTGTCTGGATTTGAATTAGTTTTGGGTTAGAATGCATAGCTTAACAAATATGTGCAAAAGGTCTGAACAAATTGCTTCTTGAAATAAGGACAAAATAAAGATGACTCTTAAATTTCTTACTGTAAGATCCTTTACTCTCAAGAATATGGTTGTAGCTTCTATACAAAGAAAATATTAGTCCTCTTGACAAATATGTACAAACAAATCTGAATTTCTATTTCCTTACATGTTAATGAGGAAGATTAATTTAATACACATGAGGAGTGGAGCAGCTCTGTGCTTATCTCAGGACTCATGGAAGCTTTTTCACATTATGCAGTTGGTGATCTGGCAGCTTTTGTGATTGGTAGATCCCTCGCAGAGGCAACTGTAAGGCAGATAGAAAGGTTTTAATATCCTTCTGACAAGCAAAGAGCTGACAGCATCCCTTGATGGTGTTGTTTGTGACATAGATTCGCCAAACACTCTCTCATTTACTTGAAAATGTCAGCAGCTGGAACAGAGAACAAGATGGTGACTAATAATCCTGAATTAATTGCAGCCATTAATTTTAATTGGGATTCAAAATGTTCCAATTTGGTGTACATTTAAATTACTAATTAAGTTTCACTCTGTGTATATCTCATATGAAGCAATTACTGATACTTCATTCTGAGATAAATACCTCAAAAGCAAACTGAAGAAAGATTGTTATTTCCATCATAAACTGTATGCACTTAAATTTAGTGTTTCCTTTATTAGTTGTATCTAGTAAGATTCTGTAAGGACTGGAAAGATTAGGAAAAAAAAAACCAATTGTTTTAATAAAATACACACTTTTATGGATAAAAAAATGCTTAGAATTTTCAGTACACTATATAATACTGCTTGGAATTTTGGGATTCTGGGGTTTGGTTTGTTCGCTAGTTCATTTGTTTGTAAAACCATGCTGCACAAAAGGATGTGTCCTAATTGCCTAAAATCACATTAGTATTTTCCATCATTTTGGAATAGTCAACCATCCAACCATGGAGAATTCTCTGTTATCTAGATGATTACTCTATGCACTTTGAACAATAAAAAAGAGGTTGTTAAAAAGGAATTGTTTGTGAACTGGATGAATTATGCCCAAAAAAAGATTTGATAAAGATACTTACACAAGAAGTAAAGCAATAATAATTAAACAAAAATAAATAAAAAATAAAAATAAATAAAAATAACAAGGACTGACGTTATCTAAAGACTCCAGAGGCCCTAATAACATGTTTTTCCAAAAAATGTTGAAGTATAAATAATAACACAATTAATCACTATAAAGCAGCTCATCATATCATGCAGCAATATGGAGAAATGGATCACTCTCTGAAAAGAACCAAATGAGTGTAAAAAGATCTATCAAAATATACAACGTCAATCTGGTGATACTGAGAAGAGATAGAAAACTAAAGTCTTCCTTTCAGGTCCTAGTAATCTAGTAGTAAAATCAAAATAACAGTCAGATGTTCTGTATGACACAGCCCGTCATACAACTTACATGTGAGATTTTTAATTTATAGTAATATATGTTTGTCAATTTGTTAGTCCTCTTAAGGTGACTACCTACTTCTTTTACTATATTGAAAATAAATTTCTTTGCATTTAAAAATTTTATTTTCGGTAGGACCTCAGCTAAAAAATATGTTGGTAGTTAAAAGAGGGAAGTTTACTTCAGATTTTTGGGGGTTTCTTTTGCTCAAAAAAGTAAGAATGAGTTTTGTATCTACTCCTGAGGAGTTTATTAATTTTCCTCCTTTATTTCTAAATGTAGTAGAAACAAGGTTGTAGAAGCCTCAGAGCTCATCTTCTGATTCTAGGTTTTTTACATCTAGGAATATATTTTTGTTGTGCTGGTTTTGGCTTGGGTGGAGTCAATTTTCTTTGCAGTAACTCTTATGGGGCCATGCTCTGTGTTTTTTCTGAAAACAGCATTGAGAGCGGGGTTGTTTCAGTTCCTGCTGAGCAGTGTTTGCACAGTGTCAAGGCCTTTTTGGCTCCTCTCAGAAGCCCATCAGCCAGAAGGTTGGGTGTGCAGAGGAGCTGGGAGGGGACACAACCAGGACAGCTGACCCCAGCTGACCAAAGACATATTCCAGACCATACGGCACCGTGCTCAGCATACAAAGGTAGGGGGAAAAGCAGAAAGGAAGGAAGTTCAGAGTGATGATGTTTGCCTTCTCAAGTCACAATTTTGTGTGATGGTGCCCTGCACTCCTGGGAATGGCAGAACACCTGCCCTGCCTGTGGGAATTGGTGAAAATGGACTCCTTGTTTCGTTTTGCTTGTGCATGGGTTTTTCTTCCCATATTAAACCATCTTTATCTCAACCCATGAGTTTTCCCATTTTTCCGATTCTCTCCCCATCTCACTGAAGGGGTCAGTGAACAAGTGGCTGCATGGGGCTTAGTTACTTCTGGAGTTAAACCACTAAAAATTTAACAGAGATTTGTGTGTGTATGTAGTTATGTTAATCTGTATATTTTGTTCCATTTATTTTATTATTTCATCATTTCATTTAATCTCATCTTATTTTTTATAATTTTTAATGAACCTATGATTATTTAATTCTGTACTGGTCATTAATGTTCCTTATTTTTCATGCTGTAAGGGAAAACTTGGTGAACCAGTTAGGAAGATCACTGTGAACCACTGAATTCATTTAAGAGCTTCTTATGCAAATTATGAACAAGAACACACTGCTGTGTTTAGGTTCTATTAAAAAAAATTACATTTTCTTTCCTTTCCATCTTAGGGTGGAAGTAGAAAAATATGGATATATAATAAGTAGGAAATAACAACTCAGCTCTACCCCTGATATATAGAACAAGTTTCTAAGAGACTAATTCTGTAGGCATTAAGGACTATATATGTATATGGCATGCCCAATAGCATAGAAGATTTCATGATTGCAGGAGAAAATCTGATTTCTCTTTGCTTGCATGGATTGATAATTTTTGCTTGCTTGTTTCTTTATGGTTTTAATAAGGGCAATAAATGTGGGAGTAAAAGTGTTACAGTAGCATAATGCTGAAATTGCAGGAACTTACATATTACTGGACATTTAATTAAGAAGAATAAAAGAAATTAAGAAAGTAAGATGAATTCTGTTGAGAGAATGCAAAGTGTCCAGAGAAACCTAGAGAGCACTTGCTCATCCTAAAAGACAAAAATTATAACCACAGCTTCCTTCTCTGTTGAGTGGGTAATGACAGAATCAAATATGAAAACCCTGTTGTGCTATCGTGGGAGATGAACTATGTGCTCCAGGCAAAAATAATTCCAGAAGGGCAGGTTTGATGGGGCAGAAGAGATCACAGATCTCTCCCTCAAACTGCTGTGTCACTAAAAAAATCCCCCCATGCAAGTGAACCTGAATTTCAAGGAAGTAAAAAACAACGAAATCCAAGTGTTGAATTAGAACACAAACATGAATAGAATATTCTAAATATCAAACTTTGCATTAATAATGTCTTAAGCCACAACTGAATAAATATTTATCATTTTATGATTATAATTTGTATAATTTTGATTTTTGTCTCCTACACAGATTGTAAGGTTCAGCTTATTATTATCATCATTATCATTATCATTACCATTATCATTATCATTATTGTTATTCAGTTCTTTTATGAAGGGCATCAAAAAAAGTACTTTTTCTAAGCATTAAATTTTTAATGAATCGATATTTTATAAAAGATATTTTGCACTGAGAGACATTAGGACCCAACTAAGTGTCCTCCATAATTATGTATTTTATAAACATTTTTGTGTCACCAAAATATTATACAAATTTATACTACAAATGGATAATTTTGGTTTATGAATTACCTTGGCAGAGCAGTCTCTTTCTTGGAATAGCTTCATTAAAATCTGGCAGAGATTCAATAATCTCTGTCTTTTGGTTTGTTTGCTTTTTTTACAGTAATCAGTTTTCTTCACATCTCTATAGGACTTCTATAATTCCAAAATATTTTAAAACATCATAGAAATAATTTTTAATTCATGCAGTTTCTCTGTGCAGTATTCTATAAATAAATCTTTTTGCCTGTGGACCTAAGAAGTCTATTTAACACTAGAAAGATTTAAATTTTTTTAATGGTTCTCTTATAATGATGGCAAAAGTTAGAGGCTGTAAATAGAGAGCTGCAATGATTTAGTTCAATTAATAAATATGAATGGTTACAAAAATATTATAGAAATATTAGAAAAATGACTAGAAATATGAATGAGTAAGGAAATGGATAGGTTAGAAAGTTTTCTCAAAGGAAAGCAAATTGATCTTGTTTCAAGAGTACAGAAAAGTAAAGAGAAACTCTCAGAATCTCTTTTTTCTTCTTAGATCATCCCTCATAAAGGCATTGCTCTTTAGTTAGAATATATATAATTGTTGGTAAGTATGAAAATGGGAATAAGAGGACCCATAACACAACAAAACTACTTCAGTAGTTGCAGAATTTTTTTTCACAGAATACCTGTTATTTGACAAAAACAGAAATTCCAAACTTCAGAAAGTTCTGGGCAAAAATTCATTGTATGACATAAGTAAGTGGAGATCACTCTCACACTCACAAATAAAAATTTCTGTATTTGCCTGGAAAAAGATGTGGACAGAAGTATGGTCTGGAAGGAGAGGTTTCACAGAGCCTAGAGGTAGAGAAAGAAATGACTGCTCTTATACCTACAGTTGAACTAACCAAAGCTGAAGTAACTCAAATATTTTAGTCAGTGTTTGCACCAAAATGTGTCAGATGTTTCAGCTCATAAAATTATTTTTGTCTTGAGTGAACAATCCAACATAGAACACTGCTAATTATTTCTCTTTCTATACTCACCTGTACTAGAAATAAATTAAAAATGAATTAAATTAAAAATTTTATTGGAAACCAGAGGAAAATAATTTCATATGAATTAATATTTCATTGTGGCTGCAATAAGATATTCTGACACAATCATTACATTAGATCTACTGCTGTGTATAAACTCAGAATAATGATGCAAGAATCAATAAAAAGTTTCTGAGTAGATGCAGACCACATTAGGTACAAAAAAACAAGAATAACCCACTGAGTATAATAGAAACTTCTGCTTGTTGCATATTGCATCTGATTTAATTTTTGATTATAATAAATACAAAATTACTTCTAAGTGATTTGTACATAAAAAGCTCTTCAGAAGATAAATCTTCCTAGGACTTACAATGCCATAAGGTAATTTAGACCAAAACTGTAGTATTGGTGCTAATTAATTCAAATAGTGACAGTGATAACTGAGAATGGATTTTTTCATCATTCCCATTATACAGTTCAATAAATGTCATTTTATTGCTGTGTATAAAGCAGGCTTTTAAGGTTTAATAATTACCATTTTGAGGGTGTATAAATATTACTTTACTTAGTACTGCAACATCTGAATCAAGGTCTAGCATTTAATTTTTGATCATGGAGCACAACCTAACATTTTATGTTGTCATATCAGTGTGAAAATAATTTTTTAAAAATTTAAAAAAATAAAAAAGAAATGTAATTCCTTTTGGCCAAAAGTACAGTGCTTTAAATCTTAATAAATCTGCACCCAGAACTCTTGATTTCTTCAATAATACAGTGGCAATGGGAAGTCTTAAGAAAATTACGTCAGAATTCTTCCGTCCATGGATAGGGGTGATTGAGAAAAGCTATGGTCTCAGCAATGAACATTATTACTTCAAGTTTGGCACTGGCTGCAATGATCTTGAGAAAGACATTTAACTACTAAACCACTAACTTTTAATGTTGGCTTTTCTGGTATATGTCACTTCACGCTGAGAGTACTCTTAATTTAACTATGTAATCATTGAATATGTTATCTAGAAATAACATTTATTATGTTTTATTTCAATATATATGTCAAAAAGCAGTCAGAATTCATATGTAGATTCTTCTACTTTTTATGGACAAAACCAAAATATTCTTTCCTGTGCACAAGAGATGTGCTGCTGAAGATGCTTGAGCAATTTATGCATTTCTTGGTTTGTTTGTGTCTTGACAAGATTGTACCTCCAGCAAAGCAAGGGCATGCCCTCTGCAGGAAGAGGCAGGAGAGAGGGGAAAAGCAAGCAAAATATGGGGATATTAATATTTTAGTAGTGGGGTGTTGCTGTGAGATTTATGTCTACTTTTGAAAAATATAATTTTTAGGTGCCAAAGAAAAGGGTACGGTGCCTTTATTTACTCAGATAAATATTTGATAACTCATTATTAGACAAGTTATGGGCTATAAGAACCCTTGTGGCAGACCCAGCCCAGCCCAGATGTCACTGGAAGCATATCATAAAACATTGTCTGTTGCACGTAACAGCAGTTACTGGGCCCATTTAACTCAGCTGTGGAGAGCAGAGCTATGAAGTTTTGCTTTCCAATTTCTTTGTTTTCCCACTGATTCATCAACTGTCATGTTATCTGTCTTACTTTTTGTTAAGTTCAGCCCTTTTCTTGAGACTTTGTTCCTCCCATCTCTCAGCTATGGCATACCGATGCAAAGATGATCCTCTCAGTCTTTGAAACCTGCTATTGGGATGGGAGACAAAATTGGTTGTAAGGATGAAGCCATTTCTGGTATTTCCCTTTCCCACCTTCCAGGCAAGAAGATAATTTTCTGCCAAAGTTTGACAGAATAGTACTTTTATTTCTTAAATTGTAAAAATAACTTCACTTCCATAGGAAAGAAGAAAAAATCCCTAGGATTCATCTATGCATTAACTAGTCTTAATATCCCAAGTTTAAGTTCCCTGATGGTCTCTTCCAAAGCTCTAAGAATGTATGCAATTACTTACTTCTTTTCTTACTTCCTTTGGCAGTTTTCTGTAGTTCTTAACAACATGTTGAGTAAGAGTTGTTGGATAACAGAACTAATTTCATTGTAATTAATTTTTTTTCCTGAATTATGCAGAAAATATCACAATGTCACAAATTGACAATTCAGTTTTAACTTTGATATTTATTTTCCTATAAGACATCTTTGACATCACTATTACTAACATAATTTAAAAATAGAGATATATAATTTTTGTGGGAAGTGCACTTATTTTAGAAGACAGGTCAAAACAGATTCATGTGTGAAAGTATAGAGAGAAGCATAATAATTCATCATTATATTTCATAAATAACTGGCAGCAGGATGGAAAGGATTATAAAAATGCCAGCTGCTCCCAATTAAGCATTTCATATGGGTTGAATTTTTGTTGATTTATTTATTCTGCAATTCACTTTTTTTCTCAAAGTTTTGCAGTAAGGAGATGTAGTCCAAACTGAGGAGCAAGGTCTGATTCTACAATGCAAGTTTTCTTTTGTGGCTCTGAACCAGGTAAACAGCTGTCTCATGATAACTATCATCCTGATTAAAATTTAATCCTCCAACCAGGATCATACCTTAGGGTTTGGAATCCCTTCAGAGTATAAGGATCTATCTGAAGATTTGATATCCTATGAAATTTTTCCAAGGGGGTCATATTTTAGTGACTGCTGAACTTCCAACATTTCAGATAAGACGTAAATGTATTCTATAAATCTACTCTTAGTTAAGTAAGCAATTTAAATTAGAGGTCTATAAAAAAAAAAAAAAAAAAAAAAAAGTAAAATTCTACAGAGTATTTTTTCTTTTGATATTTCTGTTGGGTTTTTGTTTGATTAGTTGGTTTGGGTTTTGTTTATTTTTAATTTTTGCTTGAGATTTTTTTAAGTTCAGTGAACATATATAATTATGTATAGATTTTAAAATTTAAAATATAAATTATTTTTATGGAGTTCAACATAAAAGTCTTATGGAACAGACTAATTGCATATCTCTTTGAACTGAAAAATGTATATATGTATATATCTTTGCAACTAAGGGAATGATCAAGGTGACTTATGGTGGGAAAACACCCCTCCCGCCAAAAAAAAAGATAAACACCAAGTAGGAGAAATTAAGAAGTATATAAAGGCATGTAATAACAACAATTGAGATTCTGTATTCTAAAATTTATTTTGCAATTTAAGGAAACAAATTTTATTTTAGAATACAGAAATATTAATTCTGCAGTTTTGCATGACATCTGGAATCTATTCAAATTCTTCACACAGGAAGTAAATGAAATAAAAATTGTAAATTATTTTAAAACTGCATTTCTGACTTATGTATATGACTATGTACAATCGAGATTTGTTTAATGGCTATCAAGCATTGTAAAAATGACATTAAGAATACCTGCCATGGCCTCAATTAGTAATAAATCAAAATTTTTTTTAATAACAATACCACCTTCTTGACTAAAATTCTACAAGATTTTTATACTGGATTAATGCTAAATGTATAAGCATTTTTCATTCATCAGTCAAGTTCCAGGCAGCTAATTCACCATTAGCTCTGTAAATGAATGTCACATGCTGTTACTCTGCAGAGCACTCTGCATTTCCAGTAATGTAAATCATTTAATGTGCCGGCAACACAGTCGGTCAACTAACCGAGGCCCAGGTTCTTATTTTCAGGCAATGACCTGATGTCTTTTCATGTTAAACCATCAACTTTTGAGCACAGTATATGGTGAAAAACTACTGCCAGTCTGAGTTTTTAACTGCTTAATTTATATGTTCTGCTTTTCGATTCTTGATTAAATTCATTTCCCTTTGGAAGTCTCACCAAGAATAAGAATTCTGCATGCTGTCCAATGTTCAGATGTACTGCATGCTTGGTGGATAATGCATTTGAATTGAAATCAGAATTGTTTAGTGTTAAGTAGAACTCTTTCTGAATCAATTTCATCTTGTATCAAAAACAATGAATTTTATCTCCTTTTTTAAACAAACACTGAGGTTTATGAAAAAAAAAATAAAATTCCAAGACTTATAAAAACCGCTGTCATTCTTTTTTCTTAAGACAGTAAGAAAGAGTGGAATGGATACAATGTAAGGATGAATGCAACGTGTCCATGCTCAAAAACTTCCTCACTGGCAGAAGAGAGATAATTTTGCCTTGATTCTGGATTAATTTACAAGGAATCATTCTGTATTTCTCTTAGATATAATAGCTTCTCAGAGTATGTCACGAGTTTTATTGTGCCTTCTCCAGTAATACTTCTGAAAACAGGAATGTGTACCACTAGCTGATTACTTCCAATAGAAAAAAAAAAAGATGGACATTTAGAACAGAAATGTTCTTCATATTTTTCAGTATTTGAACTCTGTGTCTTTCCAGCATGTATATCTTCTTTCAGTGATATTTTCAAGGAGATGTAATATTTAGTCACATTTTCTGGTGTCTTTGTTATGGCATTGCTTCCCTAACATGCCCTGAACCAGCACATCTATTGTCCTACAGCTCCAGGCCTGCTCCTTGCACTGTCAAGTCAGGCCACAGATCCTCATAGTTCAGTGAGTTCTTTATAGCAACAGAATATATCAGCTTTTCCCAAATCCTTTAATAATTCTGAATTCAGAGCAGTATCAACTACAGAACATTTTTAGAGGTGAGCAGGTAGTCACTGATCAAATGAGTATCTGACTTTTATTAAAGAAGTTGGTTTTCTCTGGATGGGCGAATCTAATTTTCCTTGGCTATCGTAAGGTTCAGGAGCCCAGTCAATACAAAATCTCACATGTTTAGATTTTTTTTTTTTTTTTTTTTTTTTT
>WEIU01010084.1:18182-29669 GCA_013389925.1 Aegithalos caudatus
TTTCATAAATAGCTGTTCCTTTAAGCTCTTGAACACAAACACAAAAAAGACCAAGTATTCTCCCTAGCTTCCTGAATGGACAATTTCATTTGAAAGGGTTGGTTTATATAGAGAAGTGATACTTATATATGATATATGATTGCAGTTTTATTTGTTTTGAAGTGGCCTTGTCATGTTGTAATCTTAGGAGTTTTCAGTGTATTAAAAATTATAAGGAATATGAAGATGTAGGAATTTATTTTTCTACTTAAATTTTCAGTTTAGAAATACAAAAGATGTTTTTCATACTTTGCTAAGAAAATAGTCTAAAAGCTGCTTAAACACTTGTCCATATTTGTTGTCAACCAAAATTGTAATTAGTAATAAAAATTGTAACTTTACCCTAAATACATATACAGGTGTAGGCTAATCAAATACTACTATGTAGAAACAGTCTATTTAAGGAAGAAATAGGACCCAAATATTTATTCTTCTAGTTGTATTGCTAAATTTCAAAAAAAATTTAAACAATATTTTATACAATGTATTCAAGTTCCAATTAGTTCACTCCTAGACTGAAATAATATTTAGTTTAGTCTGTTTAGTTCAAGAAATTGTAATTGGCTATTTTTTATAAATAATGGTGTATTAATACATCAGCAGCTCATTGACAGCTTTGTCATTTTTTGTAGACTAAGACATTGTAATACAAAGATAACAGGCTGAGCTAAAATTTCTCACCAAAAAAAAAAGCTTTTATAGTCATTAGAGAGTGCTAAGAAATTCAGTCAATGACTGAGTGGTAGACCATCAAAGAATAATAAGATTAGATTGGAGGGCTTATCAAGTACCTCTTTTTAACTTCGTTTTTTATTACAATGGAGAGGTAGCTGCTTTGATATGGTTCTCTCATGGTGTCACATGCTTTCTCTGATTCTCTTGCATTTTCAGCTAGGAGATCAGAAAGGACTTTTTGGACAGATGGTGATGTTGTCTCTGAGCTGTAATTCAAATGCAATCTCTGTCCAGAATTACATTTGTGCCATATGCACTGACTTTTTCATTCCCTTTGGAAATGGTTTTAAGAGCAAGAACAAGCAAGGTTTCAAAATATATAATGTCTCTTCCCCCTATGATTATACTAAATGCACTTTTGCAAGGTGCTAATGGACAAGGTGTCTCAAACCTCACATGACATCTCTGTAAGGGTTAGGCCAGCCTCAGTTGCTGAGCACAGGTTTCCTAGGATAACTAGTTGTGCAAAACATGGAAATTATTTTATAGTGAGAGATTAAAATGAAATTAATTATTTAAATTTCAGCATATATTTGGAATCAGAAACACTATATCATCTTCCAAAAATCTGTCCCTTTCAAAAATAGAATTGAACAGAAAGCAGGAATGTTTTCCTCTTTATAAGCCGTAATATAAGACTACTTTCTTTACCTTTCAGTAATATGGAATATGGTAGTTGTGGTTATAGTAACTCATTTTACACAAAAATACAGAAATATCTTCAAATAGTGCTTGTGTAGTGCAGTCTACATTGAAAGGGTAAAGAGTAGGGTTCTAGTCTAACAGCAAAACCAACCATATATATAGGGCAGAAAAGTTATATTAATTATTGTGAAGGTATAAACAGGCAACAAAATACAAGGCATTTATTAACTGGTGTAATCAGGAAGAAAGTTTCTTTGTGCAGATTGTGCCATATTTTACCTCTAGAGATGATTTTTCAGTTTCCATGAAGTTCAATTGAAGTAGTAAAACCAGGCAGACAAGACTGTCAGGTGAGACTTAACCTTACACCTATTTTAAAATAGCACCAGTTGTTTTAGAAGAAAGATGTAATTTGTTAAATTCCTTACAGTTTGTGGGTCAAGTCCTTGACTCTTAAAAGAGGATTAGGTAGTCCAAGGCTGACAGTTTTACAGGTCATTCAAGGATTTCTCTGTTACACATAAACTTCACATCTCAAAACTTAACTGCACTGCTTTTCACCACTTTTTTGCACTGATGTCTCTAACAGCAGAAACATAGCTACAATATCTCAGGGAGAATTAGCCAAGAATAATCAGTTGAAATTATATTGTTATACAAAATATCTTATTCATTTTCCAGTCAGAAAATTACAATACTATAATTCTCCTATTAGGAGAGCTGAAATGATGGCCCCTTGGGTGTCTGCTTTGGAAGTACTAAATTTTACTCTCTTTCAGAGCAAAAAAGATAATGTATTGGAGGATAGAAAATTTGTTCAGTATCTAGGTTGTTCCATATTATACAATCTATCTGGTAGACCTAGACACAGAAAAGTATTAAGTCTTTTCTTTGGGCTTCCTATAACATGCCAATGCACCATAAGCTGCAAAAGATACCAAAATATTGTGTCAGAATGTTAGCATTTTCTTAATAATTAATTCTGTGCATTTGGAGACCTTATTGCAGATTGTCATGGGTTAACAGAACTTAGTTTTTGGTTAAAGTGGAAACAGTTCCCAGTCAGGACCTTGGAATTGTTTTAGAAAAGACAGGGACCTATTAGAAACCAGCTCTTAGATACTGACATATTGTTTAACCACTAAGAAACCTGGATCCAACCTTGTGAATAGATGTATAAAGCTGAGACTGTGTCCAAGCCAGTCATTTCCTTCCGGCTTGCCAGCAGATAACACTGGCCGTGCAGCAGCCGGGCGGGCTGGGCCAGGCCCCGCTGCCCCACTGGGACTGGCACTGGGGGAGGGGAGGAAAAGCCATGGCTACCAGCACCTCCAGAGTTTTAAACTTGTCCAGGCAGCTGCCCGTGCTGCCAGCCAGGGCCAGGGGGGAGATGTTTCCCCCCTGGGCCCCAGGGAGCAGCTCCGAGCTGGGCCACCCTGGATGAGATGGAGGAGGTGAAGGCATCCATCAGCCTACTTAACTGCTGAGATCCTGGCCACCATTTCTGAGCCTCCCCCATCAGCATGACTTTGGAATCCTAGTGGCTGCTGCCTGGGAGAGATCACACAACCACTGCAGGCCTGGTAAGTCTTAATCCTTCACTGGCACAAAATGAAACTTCCAGAGCTCTAACTTTTCCATGAGAAAGAGGAAAAGGATAAATTGATTGAACTATAAGGAAACACAGCATGGACAGTCAGTAAAGAGAGACTGTTGGGAGAAAGGATTGGGGAGTTGTCATTTTAAGGTCTTATTGAGCCATGGTAATGAACTCTATATGTAGATTATCCCTTTAAATCCTGGGAAAATATTCATTGTTTAGATTTGTGGATTTGAGCAAAATGATGGACTGAGTGAAGTAATTATGATTCTTGTGATTCCATTAGATGCCTGAACAGAGAGAGATGAGAAACCCTCTGCACCAGTGAAGAAGTGAGAAGACATCTGCTCCCTAAGATAAAGAATCCTTTGCCTTTGGAATCTTTAAAAAGTGACACCCCAGTATGCTTGAGCCCATGACCCATAGGCAGCCTGGGAAACTGCTAATGGGAAGGGACTTCATGGTCTGCAGAATTTGTGGCTGCAGATTTGTGATATGGAAGCCACCAGAGGACTGCTTTCTTCTGATGATGTTTCCATAGGAGTTCTAAGAGAGGCTCCTCTCCCTAAAGAACTGATGAAAGATTATTTTCAAGTGGTGAAACTGATGAAAATCACAGGTCTCTTTATGTTATTTGTGGGAAAGGGAACAGTTTGTGGGTGAGGAAGAGTGTTTTGAAAGTTTCATTCTTATCCTCATTTTTCCTTCTTTTTGTGCGTGTTAATAAATCTATCTTTGAACCTTTAAGTCGGGTCTGCTTGCTTTTTTCCTAATCTTATCTCACAGCAGAAAGACAGTTAAACCACTACACTAAATTTGGTAAACAGAATTCAACAAATGTGAAACCACTACACAGACTTCCAGTACCAAAAGGGCATGCAGTTACAGGACAAAGGGAAATGGCTTCAATCACGTCAAGATTCAGATTGGATATTAAGAATAAATAAATTAAATATAATAATTATAAATAGATAAATAAATAAATGTGAAGGTGGCGAGGCACTGAAAGAAGTTGGCCAGAGAAGCTGTGGTTGCCTTGTTGCTGGAAGTGTAAGGCCAGGCTGAATGAAGCTCTGAGCAACCTGGTCTTAGTGGAAGGCATTCCTGCCCTTGGCAGGAAGGTTGGGACTAGGTGATTTTCACAATTCCTCCCAACATAAACCATTCTGATTTTCAAAAAGAAGAAAATGTGTATAGTAATCTGAAGTGTAGTGGAATATTAAGTACTTGACACAATGATTTAAAGTTTCCAGAAGAAAAATAAACGAGTTAAGAATGAACAGATGAAGATAAAATAATGCTTTCCTTTCTTAAAAAAAGAAGAAACAATTAACTTATTTTTGTCTTTTGTTTCCCCCACATACGGATTTTAATTGCCTCTGAAAACAGCAGAACAATATAAAAGAGAATTCCATTTCCTTTCTTTGAATACTGTAGTGTTTAAAAATGCTATTAGCAGTGTCTTTTAGGACACTTTCTACGACTGGAAAACATAGAACAATTTCATTCAAATGTAATGAAACATCAGGGCCATAAAATATAATCCTAGATTCCCCTAATAACATTTTTTCTGGTATTCAGATTAATTTTTTCTTTCAGGGTCTCGTTGAAGGGAAATTTTGCTATATGCATGGCAAGTAAGAAAGAAATTAAATTCATATAAATAAATATTCCCTATGTATATGATAAATATATTCCATGAAAACTGCAGGACTATAGTCTATGCTATATGTTTTTTTTCCTGGAGTATAGTGAGAAAGCTGAAATTTTTATGTGCTATATAGTTTTTGGGTGGAAAAGACATTCAATAAATCAATGGGAAATCGCTAAAAAGCACAAATGGTAAATTTTTATCAGATTTTTAATCCTGTTACAGCAAATTTATTTATTAGCTATTTATAATAATCAGGATCTCTAAAGGTTGGATTTTTTTTTTCATTTGTGGTCACATGATTTTTAGGGGGTTGTGTATTTATCCCTGGTTTGTATTCCTTATTTGTTTGTGGGGTTTTTGAACCAAACTCAGCACTTAGGACCTTATCTCACCCTGGCCAGCCTCACTGAATCTGATTTTCTCTCTCATTGAGTTGATATGCTTGAACTATTGCCAAGCCAACTTGATCATTAATTATTATGGATAGCAATGCTAGCATTATCCTGATTATGCATTTTGGGAGGAGGGATTGTGTGTATATGTTATATTTAAATTACTTCAATTAAATGAAGAGCAAATGTATTCTTAATAATACAAGCTGCCAAAATCTATAAAGACAGAAACAAAGAAGGAATAAAACAAAATGACATTACCTCCAGCCAGTCATCTTTTGTTATGCAGTTTATTGTAAATACCATGGACTTTGCAAACATTTGTTTACATGTGTTTTGACTGCACATTTTTCCATCCCCTTTCTTCCTTCTTGGAAAGAGAAGGAATTTAATAAATTCTGATCTCTGAAACAAAAATATTAAAGCAAATCCATACTTCATTATTTTATACAAGACTTTTCAAAATTTTCAGTGGTATTACCTGCAAGAGATCTAAAGAATCAAGGAAAATTAAGCTCTTTCACTAATGAAAAGTTATCTCAGGAGACCATTTTCTGCCAAGTTAGAACAATGTCTTCTGCAATTCTAACTATTCTCTAAGTTTGATGAAAATGTCCAACATAAATGTGCAAAAGAGTAAATTCATCATTGTATTAATGAAATAGTTCAAACTAATATCTAATATGTTTCTGAAATCAAGAAAGAAAATGCACGTATTCTAGTTGCCTAAATTTTCCAATGCCACCTTAGAATGTTTTCTTAAGAAAATAATGGCAAAATCTGGGAAATATTGCAATCTACTAGATTGCTACAAGTTATCTAGAGAAAAGAAAACAGATACTAGTATGGCACCTATAACTCAATGGTAGATAATATCACCAGAGACAATACTAGAAATTATTACCAGAGCAGTAAACTTACTAGAGTGCCGCAGCTGAAATAGAATTTCGTATCTTGCGTGTTTGGTAAGTTCCACCTTCATTAGACATGTTAGACAAACTCAGAGTAAATATTACATTATAACAATGACAAATGGAATAACAAAGTTGGGAACTGGGAGCAAAAAATAATGAGAAGCTAATGAAGAAACTAAAGCTTAATATATGTTCATAAGCTGTGCTTCTGTGAACAGAATTAACCCACAGAACAGTACTGTAAATGATGTGCCAAATTTTAAAGCATCAGCCAAATTGCCTTTATTTAAATCAGAAGCTTTCTAAATTCAAGGAAATGTAAATAAAGTTGTCATCAGCCATGTGTTACACTAGTCAAGATTAATTGGATAGCTGTTTGATGAACAACAGTTCAGATTTAAGATTATGAAAGCTTGCTATTTTCTTTCTCTGTTGTGTTTCTTTAAGATAGCACGCTGGCAGAATTAATACTGAGAATTGAAGTGGTAATGCAATAGATAAATGATGGTTAATATAAACCCATGCATTGCTTTTTAGGTAAGTTAAAAGATATTTCTGATTGCTTTTTAGGTAAGTTAAAGGATATTTCTGATTAGGGATGTAATTAAATAGTCAGTGTCATGAAAGTTAATTCAGAAGATTCATAAGCATATTGTAGCTGTATAAAGACATAGGTGTTGATAGGAAGATGTGGATATTTGAGAGGTGAAATGTGTTTTTTTATTGTATGCAATATTGTTTTTACAGCATTATCATACTGGCAATAATGATGATAAGCCATAGTTTTCACACATTTTAGTAAAGAAAGGAAGAGTATTTCTAGTACTCAGCTTGCTGTTTTCCTGAAGGAAAAAGAAAAGTCTTAGATTCATAATTTTACATATTTAATATGTTGGTTTATTAATCTTGATAAGACTACATAGAAATATATCTATATAGAAAATATGTCCCACTTTGAGAAATGAAAATTTTATCTTAAATTTTTTCTTCTCCCCTAACTTGGTTGTATTGTACTGTACACCTGAATATCTCTGTCAGCTCCAAACAAATGTAGTAAAACTTTTTTAGTCCAAGTAAATTTTCTAAATCATATACTTTCTCTGTATTCAGGTTGCTATGATACTTTGCAGGTAAGCATTAATAATCTGCTTTTGCCCCTAATGACTGCAAATTCATGCTAGGCGTGCCAGAAAACATCAAACTCTACAAAGAGAGGAAGCAAGGACAAGAAGGTGGCGGATATGTCATAGATTAAATGGTAGAGTAATTTGTCAAAACTTTTTTGTAGCACTCAAAATATATGGATTTTAAGAGAAGGTCTCAGATGTGGAATGTTTTGCCAAATAACAAGCTTTAACTGTGGCACTTTATAATCAATTTCTTCAGCATTGCAGTAAGGCATTCCAATTATATTTGGATGGAAAAAAAATTCAATGTCTATTATTTCTCTTGCTAATGTATAATAAACTATTGGTTTAAAACTGCACAATTTTAACCAACAAAATAAACTTTTTTGACAAAGACAGTTGGGTAGGATGTATAAATTATTAGAATATAAAGAGAGGAAAAAAAGTAGTAAGAGATAGAAAACATAAAATATCCTCAAATTAATTATTTTTAGTAATGAATAAATATTTTCTATAAATGCAAGTATTTTAGAACTTTGATGTGGAAATTCAGAGCAAAGAAGAATAACAATGAATAAGAAAAAAAGACAGATGAAATTAAGCCATAAAAGAAAATATGTTCTGAGCAAATGACTGATTCACTGAAACTAGTCTCATCAAAACATAAATATGAAGACTTGAAAAAGACACTAAGGAATAAAGTTTGAATTGTTAGAATCTCACATCTCATTTGGCTTTGATATATTTCATTTTTAATTTGTAGAAATAAATTTGTTTCCTTTTTTATCTAATAGAAAAGTCAGATATTGAGAGATATCAAACTCTTCTGGGTAAATTCTTGCACACTGTGGAAAATTTTGGAGGCTGTAAAAACACCTTTCAGAACTTTATGGAAAAAAATATTCTTTCTTTGCAATCACTTTTGCTAAAATTGACCTCTTTCCTCTAAGGACATGAATCCAGTCATTCCCCTGATGAACCTGCTTCCTTTTACTCATGGAGGATTAAGAGGTAAAAAGTCTTTTTTTCTCACAGTGCTGTACAAAAGCACTCTGCCCATAAGGCCAACCTTCTCACAAATGGTCATTCACAGATCCACAGGATTGACATCCTGCCCTATTTTAGGAAAAAAAAAAACCAAACAACAAAACCAAACCAACCAACTGGAAAACAACAACACACCTGTTTACAATAGTGTTTAGGTATAAATGGGTTGCTTCAACAGGTTGAATATGATTTCCTATCGATGCTTCTATGTCACCACTCTTATATCTACAAATTAATTTCAACTCAGGTAGTACTGCAGCAGTTTTTCTAAGAAGTCTTTGGTCTGGAGGAGGAGTTGAAATCTGTTGGAGACAGGCACACAATTAGTTTTGTCTCTGAAGTACCATACAGTAAGGTATACATCATGGGGAACAAATAGAAAATTGAGAACTGCATGCTATGTTTGCTTTAAGGTGAAATAGATGTGTTGGGATAGGTCACACAACTGGAATGCTACACTGAGTAGATATAAGATTTTTTAGAAAGAATATGGTGATGAAGTTATAATGGGGAGTCACCCTTTTGAAAAAGAGAGCAGGAATTTGTGGAGTTCTACCTGGGATTGGATGATGAGCCACTTACAAGTTCAGGATTAGTGGGCAGACCAAAATTGTAGTCTTGTGGTGAGTACATCAATGACAACATCCTGGCACAGACTATTAAGGATCAGATGGTAAAAGTTGCTCCTCTGAACTTGATATTTAAAAAAAACTCAGAAAGTTCTGATGGGAAATCAGAAGGTTGGGGCACCTTTGGCTATGGCGTTTAAGAGATGATAGAGTTTAAAAGTTCTGGGATAAGCTGGGGAGATGGGAGTGGAAAATGAAGGTAACAAAAGCAGGATCACAGTCTTAAGCTTTGCACAAGTAGATTTAGGCCTCTGGAGAATTTAATGATAAAAATTTGTAAAGAGAAGAAGTGTCTAGAAGAATCAGTGGATTTTCAAGAGTCACCACCTCTAAACTCAAGAGTGGTCCTTCCTGAGCAAAATAACACAAAGCAAATACGATACAAGGCTTATAGAAATTAACAAAGAGTTCCTAAAAATGCTCACATATAAAATTGGAAGTGTAGAGAAGCTGGTGACCCAGAAGGAATTTATTCACTCTAAATGTCTTAAAGTGTTGGGGGGTTCTGTTTGTTTCCTTTTGTTCCTTTTTACTTAGGCAATTTTTTTCCCCCGTAAGTTTCTAGGAAACACTAACAACAGGGTACTTGAAAAGAAGTGGCCAGGCTCAGGGGAGGAGAGCATGTGGTTGTGTTTCTCTTATCTGGGATTTTCTCTCTGAGGGGCAGAGATACCATGACGATTGAGCAGGTAAAATACGGGGCAGGTCTGGGCCAGCTGCTGGCTCTCTCTCTCTTGGCTTTGGAGGAGGATGGTCGGAACTACTGCTTCAGGAAGGGAATTCACTGCTGCAGCCAGAGCACAGCCCAGAGCTGCTTCTTTTGCTGTGGGGTGAGCCTTTGCTTGTGAGAGTAGTCACTGAACTGGGACCTTATTAAAACCTACCTCACTAAAAGAGGGACCTATCACCATCTGGTCAGGTGTCTGGGATCCTGAGCTCACCTCTCCCTGCCCTGCTCAGAGCCGGGCCACCAGTCCCACCCCCACTGCTTCTTTGGCACTGCTTCGAGTTCCTGCCTGCTGAGACATCCTGCCATCCCAGCTCGCTGCTTCCAAGAGTCCTGCTGGGGCGCTGGGATCAGCTGCCCCAGGGGGTTTGTGAAGCAAAGGCTCTCTTCCATCCCCACCCCGTCTCGGCCGAGTGGCCATTACCACATGCTCCCCAAGCCTGCGCCACAGCTCCCTCCACAGCCACGGGGGAATCACTGCACCTGCCCTGCCCGCCGGGAGCCACCAGCGCCCCTGCTGACTGTGACCGGAACTGCACCCAAGCCTGAAGCTGAGAAGGGGTCCCAGGGTTTGTGGTTCAGTTTGTTGTTAATGCCAGAGTTGTTGTTGGTTGTTGGCTTTATTATACATACTGGTAAAGAACTGTTATTCCTATTCTCATATATTTGCCTGAGTGGCCCTTAATTTCAAAATTATGATCCTTCAAGAATGAAGGTGTTTGAATTTTCCATTCCAAGGAAAGCCCTTGCCTTCCTTAGCAGACAGCTGTCTTTCAAACCAAGACAAAGGAATAGGTTTAGAAAGTCAAAGCCCACCTGGGGTTGTAGCTTGCAAGGGCCATGAACGGTAAAAGGAGGGGCTTCTTTTTAAGTATAGGTATATCAAGAAAAAATGTCTTAAAAAAAAATGCCACTGAACTTCAAGTTATGTTAATTTTAAGATGTTATTTGACTGTAGTCATACATATGGCATATAGCATATTGTTTTACTTAACTATTCTGAAAATGTTTTAGTAACAGGAAGTGAAACTGTTTTCTAGATGTTGAATTAATTGTAAGTAATAAGAAGGAAAGAAAGCTTAGTTCAAAGATCTGGCGATTTTTACCTTATTTTGCTCTCTGGCAGATTGGTGGATGACTCAGTAGTTCCGACTGAATTTTGTGTAACTTTTTTTAGAAATTATGCATTTAATTCTAGAAATAGGATGCCAACTGTTTTGTAGAAGATGAAAAAATTATAGGCCATAGTTTAAATGAAGGGCTATTTTATTTTGATTATGTGTTCCAAATGTTTGGGTTTTTCTTAGTCTGTTCTATCACAAACCCACACATGCAAACAAAATATACTGCAAAATTCTGTGACTCAGACGTATTACCCAGTCTTGTTTTAGTATGTCATAGGGTGTGTACATTTGCTGTTTCATAAACAAATCATAAACTTGGTATCTGAAAGAATGATAAAGGGTGAGTAAACAAACCTTTTTTTATGCATGACATTTAGAGATATAAAATTCAGATGCTTTAAGCAGTTTCCCCATTGTGATTGCAGATACCTTCGGTGACTGTACTATTAAACAAAAAAGGGTTGTATACTCATAACATAATGAATACCTGAATGTTACTGTGCTGTGTCACCATTATTCTACACAGCAATGTTCTCAGAATCATATGTGGTACTTAGCTGTTAACCAGACTGATCATATATGCATTGATTCTTGCAGTGCTCAAGATCTGCAAAATTTATGGGTAATTTATTGCATTTTAGATGACTTGATTAAGGACAGCACTCAGGAGAAAAGAGAGATTTTCCACAGTTGAAACTGACTGTCAGAGGCATCAAAGGGTGCCTGAAATGTGGGAAATGTGGGATTATGTCCAGCAGTCTCAGATAGTAGTGATGATACTGACCTAAAATGGAAGAAGCAAAGTTAACATACAAAACTAAGCAAACAACTCCCCATATAAAAAAAAAAAAAAA
>WEIU01010084.1:33074-43219 GCA_013389925.1 Aegithalos caudatus
TTTTTTTTTTTTACTTTTTTAAACTATTTTCCTTATACAAAGTAATCATTACTTCAGAACATTTAGTTAAAATTTTGGATTTACCAGAAAATATAATTTATTGGAAAATGTTTAAAAATTTCAAGGTTAGGAAAGAGTGAGTTTTTGAACACTTGGAAGTCAATCATTGAAAAGGAGGCACCAAAAGGAACTTGAAGCCAGATAGTCCAAACTGCTGCTAAAAGATGATGAACTTGAACTAGGTTTTTTCAAGGCTTTTATTTACCTGGACATGAAAAATCTCCTGTTCATTTCTATAAATTTTGAAACTTGAAAAACAATCAGAATTTTGAAGACTTTATTGCTCCAAGTTATAATATCTTCTACTGTCATTTAAATTTAACTGAAAAACTAAACGTTTGGAGTCCCACCAATGCAGCTGAATGGCTTCTCTGCAGAATGGAGGGTCTCTTCAACAGATGCTGTCTGCTAAAAAGAATCCTACAGAGAATTGAGCTGTTCCATTAAAATTGTGACAAAGCAAAAGCACCATAAAAACAAAACCAAAACCAAAACCCCCACAAAAACAAAACCAAAATCAAAAACAAAAACAAAAACACAACCAAAACCAACAACAACCACCCAAACAAAACCAAAAAAACCAAACCAACCAACCAAAAAAATCAAACCCTCAAAAAAGCAGGTAATAATAATTTATTTGAAAGAAAAAAAGAATGCCAAAATCCACAAAAACATACATTTCAATAGATAAAAATAAATTTAATTAATTTCTTTTTTAACATGTTAAGTCTTCCTCAGCAGGGCTGAATATGACTGAACAACTATTATAGATAAATACACACAATATTTAAATAAAATAAGAATTCTGGCTTGTTGACAAGCTCTGTAGACTTACCTCTATGCAGCTAACAATTTATACATTTTGAAAACATCAGTAATTTTTTTTTTAGAATAAAACGAAATGAAAACAAAATAATGAACATAACAAAACCAGACAACACAACAAAACTAAACATGAACACTGAATTGATTCAGTAATGACCCATACTAATAACCTATCTGGGGCCATGTAACTGAATCCCCTTTTAAGAGTTTCTTCTTCTTTTTCGTCTAAACTGAAGAATTTTTTATTTTTTTTCCCTGTAGGTCATGCCATAAATTATCTGCAAGGTACATGATTTCTGATAATGATGTGTATCTCCAGTTGACAAACAGAGAAGTTCTGTGTCATATAGTGGTAGTTTGCCCAGTTGGATGGAAGTGATTCAGGCATAAAGATTGGACACCATTTGGGGAAAATTATGATTGGGATGTATGGATGTCTGATATATGATAAAAGGGTTATTCTCAACAGAAAACCTAAGACGTTGTTGATTGTGTTTTTACTAAAAGTATCTAAAGTCATGTGTCTTCCTGCGGTATTTATTTCAATTATTTCTTTACACATGTATTAAAAGAGGACAAGAATTCACTTAGTAGATTTCTTACCTTGATAGCTTATCAGTAAGAAATACATTAATTAATGAATAGTAATCTTCATTGATATTAATTTAAACTATGGTGCACATAAATGAATCTACCCTTTCATTTGTCATTTAACATTTACCATTTTCTTTGTCAGTTTCTGAAGTTGCGCCTGAATATCAATTATAGCATCTTAAATGTAATTTATATCTGTGTCAGAATGCTACTGTAATATGAGCTTGTGTGAAAGGATTTTTTCCTTAATTTTTACTTAATGTCTATTTCCAGTTATCATCTGTTAGAAAGAAAACACCTTTGGAGAAATAAGAGTTCAAATTGCCACTGTATAAAGAATGAGAATTCTTTCCACCTAAAATACAAATAAAAATTTTTCTCCTGGAAAGTTTCAATCACATCACTTTTGCCCCAGTCCTGAATTTCCTTGGGAAAACCCAGTAATTTCCCATTAACCTTTCCTATAGCTCTGATTCAAGTATTTCATAAGCCAGAGGGTGACCATAAGTATCTGCTGACACAGAAGAGATTTGATTCTTATTTCAGAGAGAGGATGAACCATTTAGAAAATAAATATATTTACTATACAGTAAAATTTACAAGCATTATGGTAGACTTTAAAATTGTATATATTATGAGCTTGATAACTTATAGAAACACTTGAAAACTTCCACATTTTTATATTTTTTTCATTTAATGGATTTTTTTCAACTCCATGAGGTATCCACAGGGAAAAGAGAAATGTCTATTTATACCTTTTACATGTGTTTCTAATTAAAGTTTTCTTTGTGAATTTTAGTTAAGAAACTGTCATAGGGTCATCATATGATGCTTGTATCCCTAATCATCTGTTCTGGTTATGATGGATATTGAGTTTTCTGCTTTTAAGTCTAGTTTTGAGAGTGAAGAGGGGAGAAGGAAAAGTCATGGATTTTTTCACAGTTGTATTCAAAAACATAGAGATAAGAACTTCAACTCTGTCTCTCAGTGCGTGTTGTCTGCAGCACGGACAGGCAGGGGGAGAGAGTTCTCTCTAACTAACTAACTTTTAGTTAGTTTTTTTTTAGCTAGCTGAGGAAGAAAAGTGCCCTGGACTGTGGCTTTTCTTTTCCTGGAACTGTTCAAACCTGCTCTGGACCAAAAACCAAGAAAAAACACAGCAACTCGCCTCTGGACCACCAGGACCCAGGATGCTGGGACTGAGAGACACTCAGTGAGCTGAGAAACACTCACAGAGAAGTGTCTCTGAATTACAGAAGGACTTTCTGAATTTGCCCTCCCTTCAGGACAGTGAGATGTTTTGTTGTTCAATATTATTATTTTTTTTATGCTTGTGAATACTTTGCTTGTTAAATAAACAGTTTTTTCACTTTTCTCAAAGGAGATCTATGACTCCTAAACCAATGGGGGGAGGGGGTCCTTGAATTTTCTTTCTAGAGGGGCCCCTTTGGAGGTTTCCTCCCAAATTTGTCCCAAACCAGGACAGAAACTTATAAAATTATTTTCCTTCTCATTTAAATAATACAAAAAACAAACAAACAAACAAACAAACAAAAAAATAAACCACCACCCTCAATTAACTAACTGCAATAATTTTAAAGAACATACTGACATCTCTCTGTGATGCCTCTTCATAAAAATATAATCCTATGATCTATAATGTGCGAATTGTCAAGTAATATATTTGTGTTAATGAGAAGTCTGTTGGAAAAAGGCAAGGCCAAAGTTAAGGATGATTATTTTTTGTGACATTGTTCTCCACATAGTTCTCCACATGGCCATGTAACTATAACCACAAATAACAGAATGTCACATTCATTCCTGTTTGTGCCTGAAATAATATATCCATCCTGATGATAATTGTACAGACAAGAGCTATCCAATATAAGACATAAACATCAGGTAGCTGAATTCTGTGGGGCAATGGCTTATATTCTACAACACCAAGTAGGGTATGACAAAATCATAAATAATAATAATTTCAAATTATATAAAACTGCTAGAAACTGGATAGTATTGTTTTAGAAGGAATATGAGTCAACAACATGAGTGAGTGTCTTCAGATCAAGGGCAGATGTTTCACTGATTTTGACAGGAGTTGAGTAAAGTTATATAAGATGGTTTATCTGTGTTGCTTCCTTTCCTTAAGAAAACACATCAGGTTAAGTTTGTGGCCATACAACACCATGACATACAGCACTATGTCTTCAGCATCACACATCTTGCTAAAACAAGCAAAGGATTTATTCCAGAAGACTTATTGTCAACTACAAGACTAGATCCAAAAGCTTATAAATATAATAAGTAGTGTAATTACATTTAAAAAATAGTTATTGAGGTAGTCGCCTTTTTTATCTGGTGAGAAATTCAAAGGTGCATACTTCCTTGCTTGTAGAAGTGTGAAACATAAAAACATAAATTGTAAAAGTAAGGCAAAAAGATGAGGGTCTTGTGCCCTTAGCAGAAAAATAAGTGTCTCACTGAAACAAAAGACTCTGTTGTATGATGTTAAAATTTGCTCACTTAGTTAAGAAGCACAATAGTTTGGAAATTAAGCCTTTGCTGCCCTTTCAATTGAATAGGAAATGCTGGATGCAGTACTTCAGAGAAAATAATTGACATAATTGTTAAATTAATGGCTGGAAGCCAACATCTTTTAAAACAAAGAACAGAATTGACAACTCTTACTATCTGTGCCTTGTATGTGTGTGTGTGTATTGCATTAGAGAGAAGTTCAGTGAGTTCATAGTCCTCTGGGAGAGCTGTCTTCCTTTTATGTGTAGGTGAGGACATTAGCCCTAAACAGGAAGATACTTTGACATTAATTTTTTGATAAGACATTTTTATATGTTTATGTTTTAATATGCTTATCATAGTTTTATGGGCAAGTAAGACTGAATTCTGCTAACATCATCTAACTTAAAAAATTATATTCAGTGAAGAAAGAAGCACGAAAATAATTTTAAAGTATTCCTTGTATAGAACAAAAAAACTCCAAGAGACATGGGTTACAAACAGAAGTGTTTAAACAATGGTGTTTTTTTAGTTAGACAAATTCAGGTTTCAAAACTTGGAATCCTGAATTCTATTTAAAATGTAAATCCCTGTAGTAATGTAGGTTAGCTAAAATCCTTGCAAAACACTTCTTATTTACTTTAATTGCATCAAGAACAATGAGCCTGTTTCTTCAAATGGCATCAGAATTTTTCTATTTAATAGATATTATCAAAGAACTGTAGACACTGATAAATGAAAGATAGAATTATTTTGATGTTTATGGGAATTTATGTTAAGTTTCTGAATAATTAATAGGAGCTTAAATAAGTACAAAGATCTCTAAATGTAGGCTTTATTTTTATTTTGGGATACGTACTTTCGCCATGTATCTTTGAAGTGATCTTGTTATCTAGAATTTGTTTTAAAACCAAGCCAGGTCATTAATGACTAAAAATATCTGCTGTCTGTGATCAGACTTTAGTGAAGCCTTGAATGTGAGTTATTTCCAAATCCTGACTTTTCCAGGGATTAAATAATACTAAGCTAGTATGATCACTTGCTCTTTAAAGATGATCTCACTAATACCTCCGATGAATTGGCAAGACTTCCAATGTTCTACCACTCCTTTTATCTCTTTTGTGAACAGATGTATAATTTCTTGCCTATGAAACAAGTGTGCAATTTGCCAGGACCACGGGATTCAGCTGAAATACAGAAACAGGGAAGTTCAGAGCACATGCAGAAGTAAACCAAGGAATTTAACTTCAGATATCTTTTAAGTGTAGTGTGCTTTCCTAGCATCTTAACAAAGGTATTGTAACATGGAAATAATAGAAAAAACCCCACAAATTCATAAGCATATGGTAATTAACATGCTTTGAAACTGATCAGTAATATGTGTTTTCTGTGTAAAAATTTTGATTCTCCAAAGAAAACAGAAAATATCTGTAGAATGTTAACTTATGGAATATCCATTATAAACACATTGAAGTAGCAGTTCAATGTGGGGATGGTTACATGTGAAATTGTTAATCTTGAACTAAATTTTTGAAGGCCTAACGCTGGTAGTGTTAAAAACCAGGTTGGATAAACCCTGGAGCAACCTTGTCTAGTGGGAGGTGTCCGTGCATATGGCAACAAGGATTGGGACTAGATGGTCTTTAAGATCTGTTCCAGACACCAGATATTGTATAACTCTAAGATTCTAGAAACAGTGACAGAAAAACTAATTTTCATAAAATCATAAAATATGCTCAGTTGGAAGGGATCCACGAGGATCATCAAAGTCCATCACTTGTCCCTGCACAGGACCAAGAGTCATAGCACATGCATGAGTGTGTTGTCCAAATGTTTCTTGTACTCTGACAGGCTTGGTGCTGTGACAATTGGTGTTTTCTGGGGCAGTCTGGTCCAGTGCTCAACCACCCTCTTGGGGGAAAAATCCTTTTCCTAATATCCAACCTAAACTTTCTCTGACTCAGCTTCATATTGTTTCTTCAAATCCTGTCACTGGTCACAAGAGTGATGAGATTGGTACTTGCCCCTCTGTTTCCCCATGTGTGGATACTGAAGGCTGCAAGGAGATCTCTCCTCAGTCTCCTCCAGGCCAAACAGACCAAGTAACCTCAGCTGCAACTCATGCTCATAGCTTCCCCTCCAGGTCCTTCACCTTCTTCTTGCCCCTCCTTTGGATGTTCTTTAAGAGCTTTATGTCATTTTTATATCATGGCACCCAACACTGGATTAAAGAGTAGCACAAAGAATTTTCTGGAGAGAGAATCTGAATATAACTGTGAGTAGTTTTATGAGTAGGACTGCCCAGTGTGGAGAGAAAAAAAACTGTTATCTTAGTTCATAAGCAAAGGAAGGTTTCACATCACATCACTGTCATGAACACTTACTGAATTACAACTTTGAATTTCTCACCAGATAAAAAAGGCGACTACCTCAATAACTATTTTTTAAATGTAATTACACTACTTATTATATTTATAAGCTTTTGGATCTAGTCTTGTAGTTGACAATAAGTCTTCTGGAATAAATCCTTTGCTTGTTTTACCAAGATGTGTGATGTTGAAGACATAGTGCTGTATGTCATGGTGTTGTATGGCCACAAACTTAACCTGATGTGTTTTCTTAAGGAAAGGAAATAACACAGATAAAATATCATGAAAGGGCTCTCTCAAGAGAACTATATCTGCTAATATGTTTCACATAGGCAGAAGCTGCAAAATAATTTGTGCCACACTTCAGAGAATCATTGATGGATGAAAGAGAGATGGTATAGACAAGTATATGCATTGGGCAGGAACTCTGTTTAAAAAATGCATTAACTCTCACACTTTTCCTGCAAAAGCAGATGGCTGTGTAACATATTGCAGTCCAAAGAAAACTCAGAGTGCCACAGGAGGGTGTTCCCTTGAGTAATGAAGCTGGTTATATAAAATAAAAATAAAATGGGTAGCTTATCAGTTGCCTGAAATAAAGCTGAAGGAGTGAGTAATAGACCTTATTAAAGAGACTGACCAACTTCATGTACTTGATAACGTCTTTATAAATGGCATTAAAGATAATAGTGGATTGAAAACCTGCAACCTTGTGCTGCAATATTATCTGTAATTTAACATTGCTGTATCTGAAGCCTGATAGGAGCTGCATCTTCCCTGAAATGCACTTTCAACTTACATGTAATTTCTTATTGAATAGATGAATAGAAAATAACACTTATATTTTAAAAGAAAACATATATTCATAAAAATTCCATTATCTGGAATTTAAAAGAGCAGGTGAAATGATGTGAAGCTGAGTTAGTAATTGAATATAGGAAAGCAAGATTAATAAGAAGATTTAGATTGACAGCCTTGAAAATAACAGAGCTGCCTATTCACAATGTAAAGGGTCACTGGCTGTATTTATTGTAAACATAATTGTTTTGTTCTATGAAGCAAAGAAGTAGCTTTGTTTATGAGTATGTCTGCATATTTGGCAGCATTGTCTATGAACATGCCAATAAAGAGCACATGACGTGAATGCCTTTCATACGTAAAAACTTTTTTCACAAGTTTTGTTACCTATAAGACAATAAAAAATAATACAAACAACTGAAGATAACATTTACCAGACAATGTAAAAGAACAATGGTTCCCACATTTTCTGCTTCAAATTCCATGATCACCATTTGAATAGATGTGTTTGCAAAACTCCAGGATACATAAAAGCATGATGAGTGACTTTTAAAAAGTCAGGCCAGTCAGATGGCACCCCCAAAGACTAAATAAAATGGAATATTGTGAACTGATATTTGAAAATATTTGAAAATGTAAACATTTTGAAAAAGGATGATAAGGAGAACCCTGGGAACTACTGATCAGCAAGGTTCATCTTTGGACCCAGTGACATGAAACAAGTCATGCTGGAAGACATGTGGAAGCAGATGGAAAACAGGGAGATGATTAAAGAGACCCAAGATGGTCTCACCAAGAGCAAATCATGCCTGAGTAATCATGGCCTTCAGCAATGGAGTGACTGCATTCCTGGACAAGGGAAGAGCTAGTAACATCATTTACTTGGACTTCTGTAAGGCCACTCACATGGTCTCACAGAAAGAGAAGACTCCAGGAAGACCTTATTATAGTCTTTGAATACTTACAGGGGGATTACAAGATATACAGTTAAAGACTTTTTTCTAGGACATCTAATGACAAGACAAGTGGCAATGTTTTTAAATGGAAAGAAAGTAGATTTATATTGGATATAAGGAGGAATTTTATTTTTTTATCATGAGAGTGGTGAGCCACTGGAACAGATTGTTCAGAGAAGAAATTAAAATTTATTTGGGAAAAAAAATACATAATTGTCTTTTCCTTTAACAGAATAAACAAAGCTTTCTTTTATCCTCTATAGAGTCTAGACAGCTCTTGTCACAAGAGATGATTGTTCACTAAGTGTTTAGTCCACTTAAAATGTTTTCATGCCTGTTTATTAAGTAATTAAGCAGAAGTTCTACTTCTTAGCCATTTATTAACTGTTAATTTAATGCAAATTGCTCCGATAATGTATTAGTATTTGCCACAGGTAAAGTTGAGCATGTGATCATTAATTCTTTATAAAGTGGTCACAGTAGTTTATAAAGTGGTTAAAAGCTGTGCTCCATTTCTCTAGGGTTTAGTTGTGTAGGGGTTTTTTTTAACTTCATTAGCAATTTAGTTTTTCACAGAATCTGTGGTTACTATTATTTAATGTTTGTTCCTATTCATCATAATTGATGCTTCAATAAAATACCATTTCCTATCTCTCTAAGTACTTGCTTTGTCACTGTGTATGTGGATGCAAAGCATGTCAGTATCATCTCAATGTCTTTTACATGAATAGCTGAGACAACAACCAGTAGCGCACTCAGCAAGGAATGCCATTTGTTGTTTAAAATACAATAAATTATACCAAGTCAGAGGTATGACAGAAATTCACTAACATAGTACAAAATTCATTAACTCAGACTGAGACCTGGCTTATTTCCAGCAACTTGAGTGGAATTAAGCAAATGCTAAATTTGGCCCATTAACTTCTGTATGGTTTCTGCTATACATAAGTTTGTTCATTCTGTATTCAAACATTTTATTACCAAGATTAATAGCCTCTTTGCTATTGCATTAATAATCCAACAGCATGACAAGGAATGGCTAGCACAATGCAAAATGCATAAACTCATTAAAAATAATTACTTTGACACAGTGGGTTGTGCTACTCAGCGACTGCTTTTAAATCCTGGCTGAAGTATACTGCTGCATTGGCAAAATGTCAAAGATTCGTGGGATGTACGACAGACTCTGTAAACCATCTGAACATTGTCATACATAGTATCGGTGAAGATTATCTACAGAGTATCATTCTTATTCTAGGAAATTACAACTTTCATTTATGTTATAAAAATTAACAATATTACTGGATGGCTCCAAAAAATTTTGTTAAGTTATGAAATACTTCTCTTTTTCTGCTATTTGGCCCAAAAGCCAAGAAGACTTTAATCTTCACTGGATTAGATGAAAAAATTTCTTGAATTAAATGTAAGCTTTTTCTTTCTTCATTATACAATGTTTCTACTGATGCTTTATCCATTAGGCTGACCTGGAACATAGCTAGAAGATTAAGTAGGTATTTATTAAAAGGCCTCCAGGTTCCACTTCAGGCAAGACAGGAACCTAGGGCACACCAAGAACAAACAGAAGAACTGGCCCCCTGGCCATGAGATGTTACATTTTTTTAAGTTTTGGTCCATTTGCATTTTGGGGTTTAATTGTCCAATTACAGCTTCAGGTTGTAATTGGACAATTACAGGTCCCATCCTCATGTTCCTCCCTCCAGTCCACCGTTGTTGATGTTTTTGGGCTTGAAAGTTGTCTTTGGTCCTCAGAATGAAGAGGATTTTTTTTTGTCTACTTGCTCTGTGAAGAGAGCTTTCTAGCACTTGACATGAGGCTCAAAACTACATCCCTAAGAAACACAGAATCTAAAATAAGAAAGCTAGAATTTAAGATATCACTATTAATGCTTTTTTAAAAAAGGTATGGTCCATCTTGAGAGAAAGTAATTGTTTTAATAGACTTCAGGAACATATGGAGTATTTTGCCTGTGTTGATGTTGGTTTTCAGTACTATTAAGTTTCCTTTTTT
>WEIU01010084.1:50593-62361 GCA_013389925.1 Aegithalos caudatus
AAAAAAAAAAACAAACCAAAAAAACCCAAAAAAGCAACAACAACAACAACAACAACAAACTGAGAAGAATTTCCTAGTCTGATGTGATGGCTCAGTATCATAGAACCATGGAATCATATCAGTTTATGTTGGAAGGGACTTTAAGGGCCATTTAGTTCCAACCCCAGCGCTGTGGGCAGGGACATCTTCAGCTAGAACAGGTTGTTCAGTGACCCATCCAAACTGGCCCTAAATACTTCCAAGGATGGAACATCCACAGTTTCTCTAGGCAACCTATTCCAGTACTTCACCATCCTTACAGTGAAAATATTTTTACTATATCTAATGTAAGCCTATTCTCTTTCAGTTTGAAGCCTCTCCTCTTTGTTCTGTTACTACATGCCCTTGTCAAAACTCTCCAACTTCCTTTTGGGCCCCTTTCAGATACTGGAAGGCTGCTCTAAGGTCTTCCCAAAGCCTTGTCTTTTCCAGGCTGAACTTCCCCAAATCTCTCAGTCTGTCTTCATAGTTCTCTCATCATTTTCATGGCCTTCCTCTGGACTTATTCCAAGATATCCACAGCCCTCTTATGCTGGTGGCTCCAAAGCTGAACACAATATGCCACATGGAGAGTAGAGAGGGAGAATTACCTCCCTTGACCTGTTAGTCAGGTTTCTTTTGATGCATCCTAACATGTCATTGTCTTCCTGGTCTGAAAACCTACATTACCTGGTCATGTTGAATTTCTTTTTAAATCACACATCCAAATCTTTGCAGAACTGCTCTCAAACCATTTTCTGCCCAGTCTGGGATTTGTGATTGGGATTGCCCTGACCCACATACAGGATATTGCACTTGCCTTGTTGAACTTCATGAAGTTCACAGAGGTTCGCCTCTGTCAAGGTCTCTCTGGATGGCATCCCTTCCTTCCAGCATATCGGTGAACAGATTTTGGGACTTTCAATGAATCTGCTGAGGGTGCACTAAATCTCACTGTCCAACATGGATATTAAACAGCACTGGTCCCAGTACGGATCTCTGAGGAATACCACTCATCACTACTCTGCACTTGGACACTGAGATTTGACGGCAATTTTTTAAATGGGACCAAACAGCCAGTTCATTATCTACAAAGTAGATAATCCATGTTTACAGACAAGGATGTCATGCAGGACAGTGTCAAATGCTATGCATAAGTGCAGATGGATGATGATAGTTCTTCCCTTATCCACCAACAATTTCACCCTAGTGTACAAGGTCACTAAAAATTNGCCTCTGTCAAGGTCTCTCTGGATGGCATCCCTTCCTTCCAGCATATCGGTGAACAGATTTTGGGACTTTCAATGAATCTGCTGAGGGTGCACTAAATCTCACTGTCCAACATGGATATTAAACAGCACTGGTCCCAGTACGGATCTCTGAGGAATACCACTCATCACTACTCTGCACTTGGACACTGAGATTTGACGGCAATTTTTTAAATGGGACCAAACAGCCAGTTCATTATCTACAAAGTAGATAATCCATGTTTACAGACAAGGATGTCATGCAGGACAGTGTCAAATGCTATGCATAAGTGCAGATGGATGATGATAGTTCTTCCCTTATCCACCAACAATTTCACCCTAGTGTACAAGGTCACTAAAAATTTCAAACACATGAATTGTTGTAGACCAGCTTCTGTCTTATAGCCCTTTAATAGCACATTTTCCATATGTTAAAAGTCCTTCTCTTTAAATGAAAAAAAATCATCAGATGCCTTTGAGTGTCAAATTCCTTTCCTATACCAAAAACATTCCTTATGTACTAGAGGCATTAGTTCTGTGTGATATATTTTTGTCAATGTTGGCACTAAATATTGAAACTTAATGTGTGCACTTATATATTAAAAAATGTTTAAATAAGTGACTTCCCTATATAAATATGGTTTACCTATGGTATATATGATATTATTGTTTTGTTCTGGGAAAAAAAATTAGTACAGCAACTTGGATTTTGCAATTGAAGTTAAAATTTTGGAAGAAAATTGAATTTCTGTAAGAATTTTTTCTGCATGTGCTGTGTCATGTAAGATGTGTGTCCTGAATGTACCTTTCCTGAATCCTTTTCAAAAGCTGTTTTTAGCACTATTTCCCTTAATACTTACCTCAGAACTGTATATTAATTGAAACTGAGGTCAAAATTGGGAGATAGATTCTGCCTTCTGATATACATTATATAGTTTCATTATTATTATTATTATGTGGGTCATCTACATGCCTCTGAGGAGATTTTACTTGATCACTTCACACAATATTACAGGAAAAGAAAATTTCCAAAATTAGAGGTACCAGAAATCACTGATTAAACTCATAAGAAAAGGAGCTGGAGGAAAGAACAGAGGGAACATGAAACTGTGAGACTGAGCTAACATGTGAGTGAGAAGTAAATCTGATGACTAAGAGGATACATTAACTTCAGTAAGCAAAGTTTCAATCCTGAAAACTAATGGATTGACAGTTTGGCAGTGAAAAAGAAGGGGGAAAAAATGTTGATGAACAGCTGCCTGATACATGTATGCTGCACTTTATATAATGAAAGTCGTTAGAAGGATGTTTGGAATAAAGAGAAATAAATTGCTTGTGATGAAAGCATGGGAAAGAATAGTTTGTCTTGATTGAAAGGAGTACCTTGAAAATATTTTTTATTAGAACTTGACTGAGTGATGACAACACTATGTCAAACAGATAAAAGCTTCACTGCTCTTGAGGAACTGAGCAAAATCTATTAGACCCAGTCTTCCAGACAAAGAATGACTTTTTGATGGATTTCCTACAAGTATTTTCAAGGAGTCACATACAGATTTTTAATCAACAGACAGATTTTCATAAATTTTGAGCAACTGAATAGCTGTCTTTTAGCAATATAAATGTACTATAAGATGTAATATTGGAATCTGGAATTACTTTTCCTTGGTGAAGTATCACAAACTTGTTAATATTTCTTCATGCAAAAATTTCAAGTTCTTGCTTTTTGATCAACATTTCAAAACTAATTTGATTTAATATAGGCAGAAATTCAAAAACTGTAGACAAATAAACATGCATTCATTCTATTATTTTTATCTATTGTCAGTAGAATATTCTGGTTGGCTTTTCTTCTCTGTCTTTCAAAACAGAAGTATTTTTCCCTCTGCTTTGTTCTGACATGCAGTCTTGGGCCCTCCATTCAACAACCATGCTTATGGTCTGTGTAGTCAGTCCTCAGCGAGCTGACACTCCCACCTCCATGTGCCAAAAAGGGCATAATTCCGTAAAAGTAAAGTTATTAAGTGCTTATTGCATACTGCTTTATCTTAGAAGAAAGTGTAGCAAATTATGTCTATTTCAAAGTCTGTTTGATATTTTCCATTATAAAATATCACTTTCAGTTTCTTAGATAAAATATCAAATGAGTACATGGATAATCACATTTCTAAGAACTTAGTAAATTAAATCACCAAAGTGATGCTCTGTCTAAACAGGACCTCCAGATTTACAGAGAAATGAAACATTTCAGGGATGCAAGAATTAAGCAAAATGTCTCTATAGACATGGATGAATCCCTGCTGAACTCTGCATAAAGGTCAGTCTAGATTTTGATTGTGTCAACAGAGTATGCTGGAGAAGCATCAAAAAATAACCACATCTCCAATGTGGGGTGGTAGGAGAATAAAATTATAAATGCAAGAGCTAGAAGCAAAGATAAAGAGAAGGAAGGCAGAATTATAGAAAAACTGTGGAATGTCAGGGACAGGATGAGGAGCAAGAAGAGGGAAATTTAGATGATGTGAAAGGAAAAAGCTGCATGGTCTTGATATACAGAAGTTAAGAAGATAGCTCTGTGTGTTGGTATGACAACAAGGAACAGTTTAGGAATATTCACCGGGAATTACTTTTCTTACAGCATATCTTCCTATTCTCATTCCTAAGTGCCTATTTTATAGATTGCCTAGTATGTCTATTTGCAGTCCTGAATGTAAAATGTGTTTGCAGATTTGAATCTATGCTTGTAAGCTTTTCCAGTACCTGGAATGCATTTTCCTATTTTTTTGTTTGTATTGAGGAAATAGCTGTGAAATCCTTTTCTAAAAGCATCCCTCTTGTGTGCCCTTTCAAAGTCCAATGCTTGGAGGTATTAAGGTTTTTCATCATATAAGTATGCATTGTTGAACTTAAATTCTTAACCTTAATGACAATTCAGACAAAAATCTGGGGGTTTTGGTGTTTTTGGAGGGACTTTTTGGGTCTTTTTGGAAGCATGTTATTGAACATGAGAAATCGCATTAAAATCTGTCATAACTGAATTTTGAGAGGATGAACTTAACCACACTAAAGATGAGATATAAAGCTATCTGTGCATTATAACTTTATTTTTTCTTCTCTGGAAAGTTAAATTCTACGTTGGGAAGTATCAGGTATCTATAGATCAGACATGTAAAAATATCCTCAGTGAAAGTCTTGCAGTTTTGATGCCGCACAATTACTCTGCAGGAAAGAGATATGATTTCCATTTTACAGGTATCACATTAAAGCATAGAGATGAGTGTCTTGCCCAAAGCTTCAGAGGAAATCTGTGTTACAGCTGATAATTAAATGTCCCAAAACAGCTACTGGGAAGATGAATATTCTTCTGTTAACATTGTACAATATAATATTGGGATAGGTTCAGATATTTACACTCAAATCCTTGTGCACAGACAGGACTTCTGGAAGGATTTATGTGCTGTTTAATATCACTAAGCAAAAATTAAAAAAGTTAAAAATTAAGTGTAACAGAGACATTCCATGCTCTGTGTCTGAAGAACTTAACCTCTTGTCCAACTGTTCCACTTTTGAAACCTATGCTTTTGAAACTATGGTACCACTTAACTGAAAGTCTCCTGTTGAAACCTCATACATGAATGTTGAGGAATATAACATTTTAATCTATTTAGACAGTAAAGTCAAAATATGTCCCATGAAATGTGTTGAGCAGATACTTAGATCCTTCACTGTGTCAAATAGAACAACCAAGATCACTTTCTGAATTGCAAATTTGCAGTAAATGTTACCAAGTTAAACTATAAATTTTTGTTGTCATATTTAAAGAATACCCTTAGTTTCATTGATACAAGTTTTTGGGGGGAGCAATATTGATGGTTTAGGGAGCAGCTTAAACATCTTAGAAAGTGAGGACAGTTTTTAGTTTAAACATTACTACAGAATAGAAAATATATTATCAGTCCTTCTTGTGTATGGTAGTCTCTTGTTTATATCAATAGAACTATACCACCTCAGTGTTCAGAAAACAATTTTGGCTCACACAAAATAGAAAAAACTTGTCTTATTTAAAACAGAGAGTAGTTCGATATTTGCTCTACTCCTTGGTCTACCCTGCCTGAGACATAATTCAATTAATTTTGTCTTTTCTGTAGGTGGTGGCCAATATTGACTGAAACAAGTTGACTGAGATTGAGATTCTATCACCTATGTTTATGTCTCTGTAGTGCAGGCAATTGCATGTGAGCTAATTGTGTCTAAGCTCCTGCTGCAGTCCAACAGCAATAGAGAGTTATCTCAGTGAATGCAGCAAAGAGAACTAGTCAAATATAGACATCTAAGTTAGGGTGAGATGAGCAGTTCCCCATTGTCCATAGTCGACAAGATCTGCATCTGTAACAAGCAGCTAGCCTGCTAAAACTTATATTGTATGTACCTAAACTTGTGTGTCTGGATGTACAGCTGAATACCGTCTAGGAGCTAGCTCATAGTTTCTAGGGGACAAAGATTCCTCTAGTGGTGCATGCTTCAGTCTGTTGTATTTACAGCCATCTTAGCCCACTGGCCAGATGATTCATTGCCAGAGGAAAAAAGATTCCTGATGTTAGTCACTTTTGGAAGGTCTACATGTAATGCTACTGTTGGAGTATCAGAAAAGTAAAGCAAGCCTCTAACAAGTCCAGCCCTAAGGACACTACATTATTTGATAGGAGAATTTCATAGGTCTGTCAGGACTCAGGTGACTTATTTTTCAGACAGTGGCTTGATTTGAATGCTGCAGACTGTCTTCAGAAGTCCAAGGAAAGATGAATACTGTATATACCTTTGGCCCTTCTCATATGTAGTGTTTCTTCCTTTTCTGGGAGACTAAGACAGCATATACCTGCACTTTTTAGCCATTTTCAGCCAAGATACAGTCAATACTGAAACATCATCTGTAGCAAAGGATCAGCATTTTGTTACCAAAGTTCTGTTCCTTCTTCAAAGAAAAGGAGCATAAATCTTACTTGTAAAAACCAAGCTTTTACATAAGTTTTGGGTTTTTTTTTATTACCTAACAGCTTTCAGTGCAATACAGTTAAAAACATGAAAATCAATACAATCAAGTCCTATTGATATATTAATACTAAGGAGTGGAATAGTAAAAGAAGATGCTGTGACACTCACAAAAACCTTAAATAGATATAAAAATACAACAGATTATTTGATTATATATTATCAATATGGACACAGGAAATATTAATTGAAACTATTGAATTTAATCTCTTTACACAAGTCAAGGGGTTTTAATTATACTATTTTTATAACAATATGAGATTGTTTTTACTTTTTACTTTTATTTTACTCATTTTACTTTTCATTTTATAGGAGTATTCTAGAAAAAGGCCAAACATCAATTGCTATGTAGGCAACAGTATTTTTAGCTCTGAATATTTTATCTGATTTCCTGATATTTCTTTATATTTCTTTATATTTCTTCAGATACTTCTCAGCATGTAGAATTTATACTAAGCAGTGTGCTACTCCATCAGGGTATCTCTGAAGTGAATCCAGAGTTGTGTCATCATAATTTAGAGCAAAAAATGCTTCACTATGCTCTCACAGAGGTTTTAAAAGGTCAGAATTTTCCATTAATTAATAAGAACTATGGTCATTCTAATTTGTGCCAATAAAGGTCTTTTTATTTCCATGTCCCAGTCTTATGCCATGCGATAAGATTCTCTTAGATGTGAATTTATGGAGTAATAATTTATGCCTATATACTGTCATAGCTGTTGACCTTCAGTCTTAGACTCAACACATTAGGCCTGAATTACCAGGTAGTATGTTGAGCTTTATAGTGATTCATTCCTCAGCCATGGTGGTGTAGGTAAGGAAAGGACCCAGATAACATCATCACAATAAATTACTTCTCTGAAGGAAAAATTACTCATTGTTCTAGTAAATCCTTGTCATTTCCAATAGAACTTTATGCATATAGAGAATATAAGAGAAGATTTATTGAGAATGTAAGAAAAGATTTGTCCCAGTGGTAAATGAAAATGTAAAATAAAATCTTCTTGTTTAAGGCTAATATTCCAGTTTTGATCCCATCTGGGAGCTGAATGCTTCTCAGTGTTGATCCCACATGGGAAATGTCTTCCATCTTTATATGCATCAACAACAAAACCATTTTCTTTTTAAAAAATATGTTATCAGCTAGAGTTTTTATTTTAGATGCAACTTCATTCTCAGAAAACATTTCCACAGGTCCTGCAAATGTTCGTATAACATTACTGAACTTTCAAAAGCACCACCACAGGAATTTCCGCACCACTAATTATGGAAAACTATATTTCCTGCTAGCTTATGTTGAATAATTTTACTTTTATATTTAAGTTTTCTGAAGTGAGTGATCATCTATATATTAACTACATCTCCAAATATGGTTTCTTTCATATCTAAAATTTTTTTGATCTCATACGTTGAAGCATAAACCAGATTCACCATGGATCACAGTGCTGTAGGATACAGGATACCTATGTCTGTTTCTGTTCTCCTGTGTGAGATTTGAAAAACTCTCTCTCATGGATGACATTTCCTCTATTTCCACAGCAAAGTCAGTGGCAGGGCCCTGAGGGTGCCAAAGAGTGCCAACAGGCTCTGCAGACGTTCTCTACTGTGGATTTAGACACCTGTGTTCTAGGCTAGCTCTGACCTGGTGCAGCTGCCGGACTCTGACTTCTGGGAAACAGCTGTGAGAATAAAAGATTTGTCCTCATCTCATGGGGTCTGTATGGATTGAAGTGCTAAGATTTTTCTTGAATTGAGCTAGGCTGTGATTGTGTGCCTCACTTTTCCAGCCTGCTGTCCTGATCACCTACAATGAGGCTTGTCTCACGGGTGTTGCTTCCCCTGGCCACTCTAGGCACAGCTCAGGAGGACTTGTTAGGACACAATGAAACTACACACACTTGGGAAGAGGGAGGGTAAAGTGGGCATTTTTGTAGCCCTTTGCATGAGCCAATTTAGCACAGTTGTTAATATAAACCTTGGAGCTATAACCAACATTGTCTTAAGCAGAAGAGACAAAATGGAACCACCACCTTTTCCCAAACACCAGAGTGAACCTTGAATATATTTTGTATATTCAGTGAAATAGAAAGCTGGGCTGTACAAAGAACCTGCTGATCCTTAAGTGTGGCCAGAAGTGTCCTGATCATCTTGATGATGATATTGGCAATGGAAACTGTAAGTGAGGATACAACAACTCAAGCTGAAAACATTGGTCCATGTGAGAGACTAGACTGCCAGTGTTTAATGACTCAGTCAACCAAAATATTCTCAAATCAACCCCATAACTTGGAAAACTAAAGAGATTTAAGGGACACTACAAGGAGAGAGGCTGTGGAGGGTATCCAGAATCAAAGAGAACATGAGAAACCTTGTGGGAGCACAGGGTCTCCCGTTACTTTGCTCAGAATGATTTTTAGAAACAGTTGTGCAATGTCTTTGTTTAGACTCATAGCAGATTGTCATAGTGAAATATACAGAATTCCTTAGCAGTTTTAACTCTGCATTGCTTTTTCTTGTTGATACTGATCATTCTGCCTCCAGAAAAATACAACTTAATTGGTGTTGCAATAAATGTTTTTAATACAGTCATTTTTTATAAATCTCATGAATCTATATTTCAATTAATAGCTAGTGTGGAGCTGTGTTTCACTTGGGAATGCAAGAAATGAAAGTATAGTTCTTCAAGGAAAGTATACTACTGACTTTAAAGTGGGTTAGGTTGCTATGCTTCAAGGCCTTTGAATACTCATTTTAATTCTTTCTGCAAGTCATTTTTTAAAACAAAGGATATTGAATTAGGCTACACTTAAAGCAAAAAAAACTCAGAACTGTACATTTTAGAACAAGTAAGATATGTTAGTAGTGAAAGGATCGTTACATATTTTTAAATTGCTTAAATTGCCATCATACATTTGAGATAACATTTTGCAAATTCTGTATTTCTTGAGAGTGAAATAAATATTTCTCTACAATAATTTACCTTTGTCTTTTAGTGTCAGCCACACATTTAATTGTCACAAGAAGTAGCAACCCCTGGTTATATTTTTGTTTTAAGTGTAGATGAACTTGTAGATTTTCCCCAAGGGGTTATATTTGCTGTGAGAATCACCACCTTTTTAAAAACTGCTTCAGTTGTTTGATGGTATCTTTCAGAAATTGCATAAATCTTATGTGTGCCTCGAACTGCCTTGTTATTCATTTGAGAAGGTTCAAAGACTAGATTAGATTATTAGAGACCATTAGATGATTAGTATCTTTCCAAAAGCAGTAGTTTCTCTCCCAGAAACACCCCTGCTGGGACATCTCGCTGTCCCCGCTCCCGCTGTCCCCTCGGGGCTGGCAGGGCTGTTTGTGGCTCGGTTCCCTGGCTCAGCCCTGGCTGCCGGGCAGCGTTTTTCCCTCCCTTGCCCAGGCTTTCCCCGGGGCTCTGTCCCGTGGCTGAGGGGCTCAGCCGTGCCCTGCGCTGGGGCCGCTGCAGCCGCTGGCACTGCCGGCAGCGGCGCCTCCCAGATCCTGAGCGCAGAGTCAAATACTGAACGTCACTTGTTTTGAAAGTCCAAGTAGACTGGTTGTAGACTAGAAGCAGACCTTCTATCACGGCCTCGAAAACACCCTCAGCACAGACTGTCCCTGTTGAGCCCCACCTCGGAGGTCTTAGGTCTGGTTTTACCATACAAGTTCTAAATTTTCCCTGGATACACCATCAAAGCTGGAAATGCGTCTGTAGGTGATCAAAATGTAATCTGGTGTAACTCCTGTCGTCGATACCCAATTATAGATGGGATCAGCTAAATTTCCTCATGAAAATCTGATTTTTCATTTTTACTTTGAAAGACAGATATAGCTATAATTTTAGTCTTTAAATTTTCTTTATCATCCAATACCCAGCTGTGCCTGACACATTTCTAGTATTTTTCGCCTGAAGGAAGCAATGAGGTATTCACTTAAATTTCTTGATTTCACAGCATAATCTCTAAATGATTCTCTTTTTTCTTTTTCTTTTTCTTTTTCTTTTTTTCTTTCTTTTTTTAATGGGGAAAATCTCCTTCAGTGTTCCCCATGGTATGTTTTGCTCCAGAGATGCATTTACTGAACAGTTTTGTAATTATCAATATTTATAAGGCCATGAGAATTACTAACATTCATGGGGTGCCTAATTTCCAAGTCCTTTAGCTTGCTTTTTTAGAGTATTTCAACAGACTACTGAGCAAGATAGTTTGAATGGATACACCTGAAATATTTTTGTATGAAACAAAGCTGGTATCAAAATGTAATGTGGGATGAACTACTTCCCCCTTTTTATTTCTTCTGCATGATAAAAAAAGAGTAAAACCAGAAGTGCTATCAATATGTACAGGAATAATGAAGCTTCAAGGAGGAAAACTCTATCATCCAAACACAAGCAAACATGGTTTTCTTACCAAGCAATTAATATTTGAACAATATAAATGAAAGACAGGAAGAGTGCATTTGAGTTGCTCTACCTTCCTGATTATAAATAGAACAGACAAATAGAGAAGTTAATAGCAATGTCAAGGTGCAGTAGGAAAAACATTAAGGGTTATTAAGCTGTCTCTGTGCTAAGCAAATCAAAGTACAGCAAAATCATGAAGTCAAAACCATGCTTACACAATAGTGTTTAAGGGATTTGAAGCTCTGATTTCATATTACTACAAAAGATCTAGTTTACTTTTGGAAAACCTATTTTTTTCAAAGCCTTTGGAAGTTTAAAACAAGCTAAGGAAAGCCCACTCTACTGAGTGAGACTACATAGTCCTTTGAAGCTGATATGTCATAGACATTACAAGCAAAAGAGGGCAGATACTGCTAATGAAAATAAATAAATGAATAAATTTCATTTCTCTTGTCAGAACTAGAAGAACTGTTCATTATTCCTATTTTTATCTTTGATCTTCAATGAATCATTTAATAGTTAATTATATTATGATTAACAAAGACTAATTAATTACAAATCAGTCCTTGTTTTTAATTCTTCCTACTAAGGCTGTTCCACTGATTCCATTTTCTAAAGAACAATGAATGAGTTGAGGTAAACTGATATTGAAGCATAGAACAGAACTGAGCAGCTCTTGGTTGTTCTGAAGTCATGTGAACTCCCTTCGTGTTTAGAAAACACATCCTAAGATAAAGATTGCCAATATATAGAGAAACTGATGTTTTTGACAATGATTCTAAGTGGAAGGGTGTAATCTTTTGATATTATTTTAATGCAGCATTTATGCATGTAATGCAGCCTTCACTCTGAAGAGCCGAGAACACATGATCCCTCTGGGTATCTGTTCCCTCTCTTCTAAAGCTATCCTGAGCCAACCATCCAGCAACCCGGGGTAACGCATTCCAGTTCTGCTTCCAGCCCCCTGGTCTGAAAGAGATGGTGATGATCATGGGCAGGTTGGCATGGGAAATATACAGAATATGATTTTTTTTTTTTTT
>WEIU01010084.1:71273-87784 GCA_013389925.1 Aegithalos caudatus
CAACCCCCCCACCCCCCAAACAGTTAGTGTTACATATATTGCAACATATATCTGAATATCACATGACTGAGATGCTCAACAATTTTTTGTCTTGGTATTCAATGGCACACTCTCTCCCCACACTCCTTGAGTGCATGGAGAGCAGGGTGAGGGCTGGGAGACTAAGTGCTTCTCACTGTAAGTAAAGATCAGGCTCCTGATTACCTGAAGACCCTGAAGGCACATAACTGTTTAGCACCCAACGTCTTGAGGGACATGGTTGATGTAGTTGCCAAGCCACTTATATAATATATGAAAAGTCCCAGTCATCAGGTGAAATCCCAGGTAACTGGGAAAATGGAAGCTTTGTGCCTGTTTAAAAAAAGGGTAGGAGGGAGGATCTGGGTTGGGGCAATCCCCAGTATCAATACAGGACGGAGGATGAACAGATCAAGAGTAGCCCTTGCAAGAAGGAATTGGGGTTGCTGGTGGATGTGAGGCTGAATGTGCACCGTCAGTTTTTTCCAGCCTAGAAAGACAACCTTGTTCTGGGATCCATCAAAAGAAGTGTGGCCAGAGGGCTGAGGGAGGTGATCATGCTCCTCTGCTCTGGTGAGACCCCACCTGGAGTGCTCTATGCAGCTCTAGGGTCCCAGCACAGGGAGGACATGGGCCTTTTGGAGTGAGTCCAGAAGAGGGATACCAAGATACTTAGAGGAAATAATCTCCTTCAAGGAAAGGCTGAGACAACTGGGATTGTTGAGCCTGGAAAAGGGAAGACTTGGAGTGACCAAATTGCAGCCTTTAAGTACCTAAGGGAATCCCACAAGAAAGCAGAAGAGGGACTTTTGACAAGGGTGTGTAGTGACAGAACAAGGAGGAGTGGCTCCAAACTGAAAGGGAGTAGGTTTAGACTAGATATTAGGAAGAAATGCTTCACTGTGAGGATGGTAAAACACTGGAACCAGTTGCCCAGAGCAGTTGTGGATGCCTCATCACTGAATTGCTCAAGGCCAGTTTGGATGGGTCATTTAGCAGCCTGGTCTAATAGCAGATGTTCTTGCCCATGACAGGGGTGTTGGAAGTAGACGATCTTTAAGATCCCATCCAATCCAAGACATTCTGTGGCCTCTTTCATACTTACTGGTAGTATTTGGACAACCCATATTTTACTACTGTCTAACAAATTATTTTTTTTTCAAGAATGTAGGATTTCTATACCAGTGAGTGATTTAATACCTTAGTGACTGAAGGAAAGTTTAATTTTTAGTTTAATATATTTTTTGCCTCTGGCAGTTTGTTCTGAAATTAGAAGGCAGCAAATGTCAAACATACCTACTTGCCTGATTTGTTATCATGAGAGAGAATTGTGACTCACATTGCTATAATTTTCCCATTGAGTTTTTCTTGGATTGTTTTGACAACTATGAAAATGAATCAGTTATATGACTTGTAAGTCTAATGGGTTTGATAATATAATCCTGTGTAGTACTAATGTTCTGTTGCTCTTCTCTCTATTCAATCTGCTGCTGTTAAACTTCTGTTTTATTTCTAGTACATGCTTCGCTTCCACAGGAAATTCAGGTGGGCAAAACCAAATGTATGCCTGTGGAGAGAACTATTGTGCTGGCAAGATTGCTATCTACAATCGTTGACAGATTGTGGAGATCCAGGGATTTCACAATGTGTGGAGTAAGGAAAATGTTGCCCACACCTTCAAAATAAAGGCCAAAAGGATGATCTAGGGATCTTTGGGCCATCAGGCTCACTTCAGCTCTTGGGAACATCTTGGAGCAAGTCCTCTTGGAGGTCATTTCAGGGCACATGCAGAAGGGAAAAGTGACTGGGAAGTGTCAGCATGGATTTTCTAAGGGTAAATCATATGTGGTTTATTGCCTTCTGAGATTTACATTGTCTTTAGCAGAGCTGTTTCAATCTGGAGGACTAGACAATTAGGTGAGTAAAAAACTGGATGGATAATTGGGCCCCAAGAGTAGTGGTTAATGGGTCAACATCTTTGGCAAGTGGAATACTATGGGTGTCTGCACTTTTTTTGTTGTGTCTTTGTTAACCACCTCTATTTTTTAAGGACAGGATCACTGAACCAGAAGTGGGTTTATTAATAAAGTTAACTCTATGGGTCAGAAAACATTCACATTATCAAGGACCAGTGTCATCTCTGGAAAGTATGGCCAGAGATTTCAGAGATTAATTATACTGCAGACTATTAAGTTATGGTATTGTTTTTTTTGGAGGTGTCTCACAACTCATAACAAATAGATGAAAGTCAGGAAATCCAGCTGTTGTGTTTTGTTTGCCCAGTATCTTTTTTGAAGTGTAGTAGTTGCATCTATGATTTAGTGGGTTTCAGTGAAGTTAGTGCTGTCATATGGGAAATTTCAAAAGGTGTAGGCATGCTTCTTTTCTTCATGTTTATTTGTTAACTGAAAATAAAATTGCAAAGTTCTCAGCAAGATGAAATTGGTATCAGAGCCTGAGATATCCACTGTGTAATGTGCCCAGACCTGCACCCTAAAGCATTTCTTTTTAAATGGTAATATATTTTTCTTCACTCCTTTCTTTCCTATTGATTAATTCGAAGATAAATTATTTTTCAGGTACAGTCTGCATTTGCAATGTGGTGAAAATGAAGCTGGTGCAGCCAGCATTAGACACTACTGAAATTAAAAAGATAAATTAGTTAACAGAAGGCTTTCTTTTCTGATTTTCTAAGCTGGAACTATATGAATAGTCTAAATAGATTTGGATAAATTTAAGGCATTCCTTTTTCATGTCCTGTGTTAACAGGAAAATATTCAAAAGAACTATCCATGCAAAAAGAAATTTGAGTTTTTTTGTTTTTTTTTGTTTTTTTTTTTTTTTTTTTTTTTTTGGTAGAGGAAAGATTTTAGGCTATTTTTCTAACTCTGTATGAAAGCTTATGAATCATTGACTTTGTACAGTGCTTAGCTACAAGTATGGTGACCACATATTTTGGTTTTATTTTGTTTTGTTTCCCTATGAATTCTACAGATTAAAAAAAAAAGAGAGGCCTTTAAGGAAGTTTTAATTCAAAGACCTCATGGGTTTAAAAAAATTGGAAGTTATAAATGGAAATTCACTAATCTATTTCTAATTGTGTTGTAACTATGCAATGCCAATAGGCAGTATATCATATTATTTTCATTATTTTCAACAAAATATGTTCTTTTACATGCTTAGTTCTTTTTCTTTCAAAGCTAGTTGAGTGTTTCCATTCTCTTCTTGTGATATCATCCATTTCCCATCACTGGAAGATTTTCTCACTACTCCTGAGAGTTCTTTTTTCAAGTCATGAGATCAAATCTGAACAGATAGTATCTTTAATATTGTTTTGGTACTATACTTGTAAATTTGTTCCTCCTTCAGGTCACTTCCACTGACAAAAAGCTTCTGCTTCCAGTCTGTGGAAGGTATCCTTTTTTTTTTCCTATCTCTCCAACTTTTTCATTGTCCTAGACCTATTTTACTGCACCACTGCTTCAGACTGTTTTCCAAATCTGGGAAAAAAAAAAAAAAAAGTCCACAATACCTTTCAGTGTCTTTTCTTCCAAGGTATATTTTAGGATTATTAAGGCATGATCATCAGGTTTTAATAATAAATATTATATATTCTTGTGAGGCTGTTAATAGCTTCTTTTTCTAAGAGACACCTCATCTGTAGTTCTCATATGGATAAGGAAGGATAGCAAGAATAAGGAATTTTTATCTTGCTACCATGTGGAAATAATAAAATATGTTACTGTCATTTACCTATGGTATACATTCCATGGTGCCATTACCTGCAGCCACTGGAGAAAAGCCCTTTACTGCTTGATCATAGTTACTCTTATTTTCAAAGGTCTTGGTGGAGAGAAAATTCTTCCACTTACTATATGAAGTAATGTAGAGAAGTTCCTTTCTTGACCAGATGAATTTTGCCTTTTCCCTCATTTAACTCATTGAAGCACTCACACCTTCTGTGTCTATTTAAAAACATTTTTTCCTAGCTGTTTCCAAAGAAGCAACTAATGGCCTTCTGTTAAATACTTACTAGTTATTTGTCATTGTGCAGGAAGTTTTTCCCAGTAAGAAGATTTTCATATATTAAAGTATGGAACATCTTATTATGACTGTTGTACTAAAAAAGCCAATTTCAAACTGGTATTTTAGTGTTATTTATGTTCATTCATCCATGAATACCTGGTAACTGGCAAATGTTAACAGAGAAGAGTGTACAAGCAGCAAATGTAGTCTGCAACACAGACACATCTATAGTCCACAGAGATTAGCAGCCTCGTTGAGAAAACATGGAAGCAGTTCAACATAAAAAAGCTGCCAGAAGGTCATGGCACTGTTGCTGATGTCTGACACTCTATGTTATTACCTGATTGACCTTTCCTAACTGGCACTATTAGAACACTTTAAGTTCTAATATTTCTTGATCTATTGACCTGTTTTTCATGTGGGTAATGCTCAACACCAATTCAGCAGGTGAAGAGCTCCTATACAAACCTTAGACAAACCTTAGACAACAAAGAATTTTTTTCTTTTGCTCAGGAAAATTCTACAGCTTCAAGATGAATTCTGTTTTCACAGAATAAAAAGTTTTTCCTCCTGCCCTTGACTTGCAGAGGGATATTTTTTGAAAATCACATTCCATTGGGCTTAGAAACTTCATATTATCTCCCTTGTTTATGATTGTTAGTTCACATGTAGAGATGCTTGAATATCTCCTGATAGAATTATTTTTAGTGTACATGCCTCAAATTGCTCCAATGAAACTGAGACATTTGTTTGACACTTAAAATAAATGAATAAGAAACTTTCAGGCAGGTGAAACAATTTCATCATTGTGGAACTGAGGTTCTTAAGAAATAAAAGGGAAATTTTGATTATAACTTTCCACTTACAGAAATCATATTTTTTACTAAATCTCCTCAGCGTAAACACATCTATCAGTGTGTTTGAAAAATAAACAAAATTATTTGATTTTTAAATTATTTTATAAAATTATAAATTTACTTTTGTGCTTTCCTAGTGCAGAGATAGTATTCTACATGTCAAATAAAATTAATTTTGCTTAGCAGTTTTTAGCATTGAGATATAAAATCTGCCAACTCCTAATTTCATAGGAAACAGCTACAAGTAAGTGAAAGACAAGTGCCTCTATTACTTGAATGTTTTCCAGTTTCTGTAGATATTATGAATACTACATTTTTTGGCTCCATTTTATTCCTAATGAAACACATAACTTGATTTCTGTCAGTATTAATACTATCTTACATAACACAAAGGGAACCATCTCCTAATTAATTCATTTTATGGCTCACACTAGTGTTTCCAAGGAGCCCAGTTCAACAAAATTAAATAAAAATTGTTTTTATCTTGCAATAGGTTCTTCTGCTTTTTAGTAAGTAACTGAAGATTGTTGAACAATGATTGTGTCTCAGCACACCTATCCATAAGGAAACTCCACTGTTATAGGTGTAAAGAATACATCAAAATGTCTATTTTCTCTCTTCATTTGATTTTTATTGATTTTTCATATTTTGTGATGTAATTAAACTCATATGCCACAGAAGAACAAATTTCACACCAAGAACAACTGTACTGATTTCCAAAGCTTTCTAAGGGAGATGTTAATGGTATTTGTTGAATTTATGAGATTTATCTCTACTCTGACTTGTATTATTTTTTTCTATAAGCAATATCAAAATTTGCTCAAAATAGAAAAAATAAACTGTAATTTAATATATCAGCATCAGTATGATTCAGCCTTTATAGATGAAGTGTTTCCTTTGAAGCACATGGAGATGTCTACATGAAAAATAAACTTTAAAGAAGTATAGTTTAATTTTGACAGTATAAATTATGATTCAAATCACTACTAGATGAACTGTATTAACATAACTTTTAGTTTTTATTTTTCATAGTACAAATGCTTAACAGTTCCATTTTAAGCAGCTCGTTGGATTTCTTCAAGTTGTCTTGGGAAGTGGCCTGTACATCAAAATAGTGAAGAGATTTTACACATATGAAGTCTGTTGGATGAGATCATAGTGCTTACAATATGACCTAAAGTTGCATATCAAAGACAGAGGATTATCTACACCTGTAAAAGAGATTTTAAAAATACAAATATTTGAACTTTAATTAAATTTAGTATTGATTAAGTGTAATAAAATATTCTTAAAAAGTAGAATACTAAAGGAACGGAAAATATTAATTTTTTCCAAGAAAATTATAGGCAAAACTGAAATGGTATGAAATTAAGAAGACTAGAGTTTAAAAATAAGTACACTAAACACATGAAAGGAGCTCAGAAAATGGTCTCAGAATATATGTAAATGATAAAAATACCTATTATTTATTTAGAAAATGTAAGGATGAGTTTTATTTAATCCCTTTGTTGAGTGCTTTTCTTCCATAGCATTAGATTTAGTGTCCTCACTTGACTTGATGTTGTTTTACAGTGGTATTCCATGCTGATTTCAGCAGATTTATTCTGTTTCATTCCACGGTTAATTAAATTGAAATCTACTTCACTAAGCTTCTTCATTGCAAGTAAGACTACTAAAGAAGCAGTGCCCTTTTGCAAGTTATTTTAAATTTTTATCTAGCATCTATTATGTATGTCAGTAACTTTTTTCCAATCTGAGAGTCATAGTTTATCTGTAAAAATAAATTAGACATTGTGTACATTATTTTTTTATAGAGTTATTAAACTGGTTGCATAAGATCAATATTGTCATCAATATCATGTTGCAGCTTAGGTTTTAACTAACTATTTCTTTTTCATGTTTCCCTAAAGGATCTTTCTGTACTAAGGAAATAAATAGTATTATTAATCATTTTTGGTATATAGTAAGAGGAAAACCCAGATTATTTATTTGAGTCAAGTCCTATTAATTGTATTTTTTTTCTGATTATGTTATGTACCATTGCCACTTTTGATTTTAGATCCAATAGTAATGGCGAACTAAGTAAATATTTGCATCTTCTCATAACAACCATAAATTGCATTCTAATTATACTCTGCATTCATAGGACTTGAGGGGAATGCTAATGCATGCATCTACATCAGACCTGTTTCAGCAGAAACTTTTCACCACAGAAATAAAGCTTAGATGAAAAAATAATAAATTTTGTTCATTTTGCTTTGCAGGATTTTTTTTTTTTTTAATTATGATAAAATTGAAATAAATGAGAGATCCAGCTGGGGGAGCATAGAATGATTCCACAACAATAGAAAATAATATTAGGAGACAAATCTTCACAGAAAGGGTGGTTAAGCATTGGAAGAAGCTTCCCTCAGAAGTGGTAGAAACATTATCCCTGAAAGTGTTCAAAAAACTTGTGGATGTGGAACTCAAGGATATGGTTTAGCAGTGAATATGGTGGCTAATGGTTGAACTCAACAACTTCAAAGGTCTTTTTCAACTTTAATGATTCTATGATTTTATGAAATGTACATCCAAAAGACCTGACAAATATCTAAAATTGGGATAATTGTAGATATAGAATGATTTATCAAATAATCTTCACTTGAGATTGGTTTAGACTAGAGTTTGGCAGTTAACAAACATAAAAAACTTTACTATCTGCTTTCACTGAAGAGCCCTAACATGACTTTTTCCCTCTGATTCTTTGATTTAAATCTTAAATTACTTGTGAAGTAAAGCTCACAGTATTTATAATAGAACAACAGGAATTGCAGCTTAATTGGCCTTTTCACCAGCTTTTTGCTTGTTTAGTTGGTTGATTTTTTACTGGATTTAGAGGCTACAACATAGAAATTTATTTTTTTTAATTTTCTCTTTATAGTCTTTGTAACATTACCCTTTGAAACATGTAGTATATAGTTGTAAATAGATTTCATGTAAGCCTCTGAGAAAGAGTGCTACAGTCATAATGGCCTGAAATATGAAAGTAATCCTTATTAAACTGGAAAAAAATCATGAGTCCTTGATGTAAAATGATCTGAAATAGAAGGAATTAACAAGATTTCCAAGGACTTTTTTCAGTTAACTGTTGTGTCATGTTAAATGTATAATTTTGTTTTCCACTACAACAAAATGTTGGACTTTGAGGTTTTAATACTTACTAAAGGAGTACTATTTTTTCACGATGCACAAATGAGTTAGGTATGTTTTGATTCTCCCTCAGAAAAATATTCTGTGGCTTCTAACACTTTTCTTTTTTCTTTTTTATTTTTTTTAATTTATTGGGAAACTGTTTTTTGGGCACACCTGGAGAAACAGATGAAATAGACCAAGATTCAGGTATTAAGCAAGTTAAAACTTGGATGGACTTTTCCTATTTTTCTTGCCCAGAAATGTCAGTAACACAAAGCCTACATACTTTTTATGGTTTTCTTGTTTTTATTTTTTCCTGGCCATCTGAATCAGCAACAGCTCAGTTGTACTTACTGCATGTCTAATCTGACCAGGAGTCTGACCTTTTCTTGCAGTTTAACTCCAGCCAGCTGCCAAGCCCCACACAGTTGCTCCCTCAGTCTCCCACCAGCGGGATCGGGGAGAGAACTGGAAGGCTAAAAGGTGGAAAATTTGTGGATTGAGACAAAAAACAGTTTTATATGGAAAGCAAACATTGCACACACAAGGAGAGTAAAACAAGGAATTAATTCACTGCTTCCCATGGTCAGGCAGGTGTTCAGCCGTCTCCAGTAGAGAAGGGCCCCATCAGGCGTGATGGTGACTAGGAAAGAAAAATGCCATCAGTCTTAATGTTCCCCCCCTTCCTCCTTCCCTTCAGTTTATATATTCAGCATGAGTCATATGGTTTGGAATATCTTTTTGGCCATTTTGGGTCACCTGTCCAGGCTGTGTCTCCTACCAACCTTCCAAACACCCACAACTCCCTTTCAAATGTGGCAGCATGAAAAGTAAAAAAGGCCTTGCCTCTGTGTGAGCCCTGCTCAGCAATAACAAAAATATATCTATCTCTATTATGATCACTCTGTTCAAATCAAAAACACAGCCCCATACCAGACACTGTAAAAAAATTAACTCTACCCCAGCCAGATCCAGCACATCTGCACAATATACTTGGAGGTAACTTCAGTATTTGAGGATTAGACGTATGGTGCATGCAATAATCCATTTTACAGTATATTTAGATGAAATTCATATGCCCAGCACAATTCTATGAAAAAGTAGGTGTGTGAGTAACTGTCATCTATAGAGAGAATAATGAAGAGTGCCAAAGTATTCCTCATAGGAAGAACCTTAGTCTGGATTTTCTCAACTGATCTGATAGATTCAGAGAATTTGTAACCTCCCTATAACATGAGATTGATTAGTCAATCTTATAGTAAAAACATCCTTTGACTCAGGTTTATTATGAAGTTGTGTAACTTTTATTTATTAAAATAATTGAAAAATAGGACAAATCCATGTTTAACAAATATCTTCAGACTACATTGTCTTTCATTTATGTTAATGAATAAAGTGATGTCTTTGTTCTTTTCATCTCAAACCTGAAACATTAATAAGCAAAAGGATTACAGCTTCATAAATTTTATGATGCTAAAATAGTTCTATCGATATTTGAAAAATAATAAGGAAACCCCCCTAGGATTATATAAAATTCCTGAACTATTGAAAAAAGTGTGAACATTTCCTGATATGTTTGACATCAGCATTTTGTGAAAAGCAAATAATGTGTACATATGCAGGAGCTAAATCTGCAAAATAGGTGGCATTTCTGAATTTGAGAAAAGAGCAAGTACTAGTAGTTAGAATTATGCTTTTTTTTCACCTTTTATTTTAATCTGCATTACAGGCAGTTTTAGCTGTTTCCAATAATTATGGTGCTTGACTCATGAAAAATAGAGGAATTGGAATATTAAAAAAATTCTTCTGAGAAATATTTGTATGCTAAACAGTAACACAATTACTTAAATTACAAAAAGTCCTTCTAATGCACAGTGGAAAGAAGTGGACCACTTTAATAATGTAGACATAAACATTATTTACTAAAGGAAACTATCTACTGAGAAATTTGTTTTCACTCTAATAGCTGAGCTTTAGTGAGCTTTTAGCTCATTTTGATGAGAGTGCCATTGAGAGATCTTCATATGGTAAAAAAAAAAAAAACAAAAAACCACAAAACCAAAACCAAAAAAAAAAAAAACAGATTTGCATGGCCTTGAGATCATCAAATAATAGGAAAATTCTCTCATTTTCAGTGCCACTTTTCAGGTGGTTGACTTTGCTAAGATCAACTGTAATATTATCAAATTATAATAGAAGTACAGAAAGAATGGTAAAACACACTAGATTTAATATACATTATATTCTAGAGCATAAGTAAAATACTTTACCAATTCAGACTTCAAATACTGGCTGGATGAAGTGCTTAAGACATAGTGTGTAATTTTAGACTATATATATAATATAGAAAAAAAATTAACTTCTCAACAAGTCGTCCTTTTCCAACTGAAGATTTTTTGAACATAAATACTATTTAGTAGCTTTCATTGCAACTCAACTCACTTCTAACGAATCACACTTTCAGGTGCTCAGTTGGTCTCTCACCTTTACCATTACCATTATCAACTGGCAGTGAATGCAGTCTCCTGGTTCTTTCCCTCGTGACAGACCATCTGATTTAACTCACTATGTTAATCACATGACCTCTAAGGTACATATATAAGTATAATCATTATACATGATTATGTATACTGCAAAAATAAATAGTAGATTAATTTTCCAAGATTGGAAATTACTGACTGCTTTGCACCATATAAGCAGGTAGAATGAATATGAATTTTTCATACATATATTTTTTCTTGATCCTTGTGTTCTCATTTTAATCTGTTTAATGATCATATGAATTCAGCTCTATGAATTGGGAAATCCTACTGAATTCTTTCAGAAAGAGAAAATAAATACAAGTGGATTACTGCTGCATTCAGACAATGTTTTTTTTCTTTTTTATTTATCCAATCTTAGAGGAAATTGAGTTGTTCAAATGAATTACTGAACATATCAGATGAAGATATTATAAATATTTTCCCACTGTTATTCTGTGGTCTGTCTTTTATAGACTTGCAGCACTAGCTATTCCCTTGGTAGTTTTGTCAAATTTATTATAGTGTGTTTTACATTAACAAATATTTAACTTATTTTCTTTAATTGCTTATTAGTTATTAAAATACTAGTATCTCACTTAAGATTTGGTACAATCACTAAGCAGAATGTTAAGGCATCATATCTAATTTTAACAAATAAAATCAAACACCTGTATGGTAGGATTATCACAACTTGAACAAACATGTCCAACCTAAATCAGACAATCTGAAAAATACACCTTGAAACTGACTATGGAGCACTTCTTTATTCCCCATGAACTTGAAAAATTTCTTCCAAGATTAGCAGTAGAATTCAAACATGGAAGATTTCTCTACAAATTTCTGTTTACTTCCTGTCCTAGGGTGACTCTAAGATTCTTGTATCCCCAATTGTCTGTTCTATTTGTGCTGTATATTGAGTTCTGTAGCTTTAAACCTGGTTCTGGGAGCAAAGGAGGAGAAAGAAGCAGCGCAGTTTGTTTTGAGAAAACGGCCCTGACTCCTCCGCATTCCTGCTCCGGTGGTGTTTGTCTGAGGCACGGACAGCGGTGGTGCAGACTTCTCCTGTGCTTTTAGTTGGTTAGTTTTAGCTAGCTGAGGCAGAGAAGTATCCTGGACCAATTTTATCTTTCTTGGGACTGTTTAAATCTGTTCTGGTCCGAAAAACCCAGAGGAACACCGAGGGCTTGCACCTGCGTCCCACTGGGCCTGGACCCCCACAGGGACTGGGAGTGAGAAAAGATTGAGTGAGCTGAGCTACACCCACGGCAAGGACTTCCTCAGCTATGCCATCTCTCTTTGGATCGTCGAGAGGTTTTATTGTTTCATATTATTCATTCTTTGTGCCTGTGGGTATTTTGTTTGTTAAATAAATAGGGGTTTTTTCCCACTTTTCTCCAAGGAAGTTTTCCTGGACCGGCTCGGGGAGGGACTATTTGGGTTTGCTTTCTGGAGGAACCCCTTTTTGAGGTTTCCTCCCAAATTTACCCTAAACTAAGACATTTCCAAATGTGGTTTAGTGAAGTGGAGTCAGGACTTTTCTGGTTTTTTTTATATCTTATCTGTGAATAAATGTATGCTGTGACCCACCAGTTACCACCTCCAGAGGGCTGCTGATCTCCAGCAGCCTATGAGATTGTGCTGGTTTGAAAGTAAAACCAGTGAGAGACTCCAAGTCAGAAAATACAATTTAATAGGAGGAATAAAAGTGAAATAGAATAAATGAAGATTATACAACCTGACACCCTGTTAGTTAGGGTGGTGGTGGCAGTCCAGATGAAGTGGTCTTGTTGAAGCAGTGATCCTGTAGAAAAGGTCTGGTAACTCTGGTCCTCCAGGAGTCCAGCAGGCCAGTGTCCTCTGTGCTGTCCCAGATTATATCCAGGTGGAAATGCTTGGCTCCTCCCCCTGGGTGGAGCATCTCACAAATGGCTGATATCATTCTGTGAGTCATACAATGGGTCCTTGATTGCCCATTAACAGAGATAACTCCCAGAGGGAGTTACCTGTGAGTCATGGGCAAGGCATTGATGGCCCATTAACAGAAGATAGCCCAAGAAGATAGGGGCAAGTGAAAACACTGCCCCATCTAGTTTCAACAGCTCCTGATGGTGGTGATAGAATACATACTTTGGGCACATCTTATATTGTAACCTAGGACAGAGATAGATAACCAGTCATCAACTGAGTGTTGTCTTTCTTGTGGAAAATCAATTTTTCTATAAGCTGCTTAGTTCTTTTCTTCCCAAGCTATAGGGCTGCCGTGCTCAAACAGAATCAGTCACATCAGTGCAGTTATGTAGTTCATACTTAATTTAGAATTTAAGTGCTGCATAACAAAGTGATCTATGCTTTATCTCTGTTGCATCTTTTTTTTCCATAAAGTGATTTCTAAATGTTTGTAAAGTACTTGGTCTCTTGTTCCTACATATGTCACAAGAATGAAAGAAAAAATGTTTGAATGTCACAAGAAAAACGCAGCATCAACCACCCAACCAATTAACCCACTCCTCAAACTCCCCTCCTTCACCCTGCTATTATAGTTAGTAAGAGTGAAAACTTTTTTCTGTGTCTCTGAAATAGTGAAGATTCCTTACTGCAGAGAGAAGGCTAGGAACTACAAGACTTTATGTCTATCTTGTGCATGGGAAAGAATATAAAAGTGATGAATCAAGGTATAATGTACTGATGTATAATAATGTATATGCTTTATAAAGTATTGACATTGGAAGTTTTTGATCTTAGCATTAATTTTCAAGACTTTTTTTTTCTAAGACTTTTCTCAGTGAAAGTCCCAAGAGCAAAGTCTTCCTTTCCTCTTGCCTTCTTCAAAACAACTACACTTGGCTTGTGTTATTTTAAAGTATGTAACAGTACTGTATAGCATAATGAAAATTATTTTAGAAAAGATTCTACCATAGGGGATCAACTTCAACAGTGTTTTTCTGTTAGTAGTTCATACATTTTGCAACAGGCAATTGTTTGTGAGGTTCATTTGCATACCAGAAACACTAACATTCCTTAAAGCTATTCCATTTTCCATGTCTTTCATTTTTGTATTGCTACTATTGCACCTTGAGTGCAACTGGTATTCTGTCATGATTATAATCACTAATCAAATATGGCTATAGCAAGTATTTTTTTATTAAATAAAGGGGATAGAATGAAGACATGCATCCAAAGGAATATAAAAGTATAACTTGAAATTAACAAACTTGGAAAGTTTATTTTTTTTTACTCTGAAAAGAGTAAGCCCAAGGCACACATTTTTAATTTATAAAATTCATTGAGGCAGGAAAGACATTCAGCATGATTTCTCTCCTGACACCACATAATCTCCAGGTGCTAGATCCCTTCAAACTACAACTGCAAGATTGCCAGTGTGCATATGCCCCAGGCTTGGAAATATCTGAGTAAATTGGGCATACTCTAGAGATGAGCTTGCACATCAAGTTAACTGTGAGGTTTCATTATTTATTTGTGCGACTTGTCTTTGCTCAGCTGCTTCCCATGCCTCCAGCCTTTGCTTCAGTTCTCCAAAGCTGACATACTTATCTATGGTTTTTTAAAATATACATATTTTAACCAGAAGGGGGGGAAAAGCCATTTAGGATTCCATCCCTGGTTTCTAATATTCTTAAAAAGCAAGGATCTGGGAAGTTGCAGAGGTGCTATAGTGCATTTTCTGCCTTCAAATAGAGAGGAGAAGGGTAAGAATAGTGCCCCATCCCACAGAGTTCTCCCTGATGTGTTTGATGTACAAGAAGATTTGATCTGTTGTCCTTTGTCAGCAGAAGTGGCCATAGAAAAGGCTTCTGTAGAACTGCACAGAATGCTTAGCAGTTCAGTATTTTACAATACCAAATAAAAATGCTGCAGACATGGCAGAAATTCAAGTTCAGATTGAAGCTTTGTTAAGTACCAAATCATGTGAAAATAAAATTACATGCATACTCCTTTGCAGTAAAATAAACTGGGTTTTCATCTACAGTCTAAGGACCCAGCTTAGTGATGTGCTCAGAACCCTCAAACATCCCTTGGAATCGGCAGCTCATCAGATCCACATGGTTAAAGCATGTCAGCTTCTGTAACCAGCAGTATACCATAATATTTTCAGGATCAGGTACTTTTGATGTCTGAGAGATGAAGAAATTTACAAAAGTACATCAGCAGCAGAATGAATATGAGGAACAGAAGAGCTAAAAAAAAGTGGAATTTCCCACACTATAGTCTTATTGTGCATTTATTCAAGTATTCAAGGAATATCCTCATCTTGACCTCATGTCACAGCAAAAATACCCACAGGAAGGAGATAGAAAAGGAAAGAAAGGCATGGGAAATCAAACAGCAGGCATTACTACCCTAAGTCTTAAGAGATGCTCTTAAAATGCTGTTCACAACATATCTCATTTGTATCCCCAAGTATGCACATTTTATTCATTTTAGAAGTGGTAGAAACTGAGAATTTTGGGGAATTTTTTTTTCCCCAAAGCTGCTTTATTTTAGTTCTATTACATATAATTAGTTGTTTAGCAGACATCCTAATTTTTTTGTTTTGTTTTGTTTTTGAGGAACAAACCTATAACAAATTTTTTAATGTAACTCTTTTTCAGTTTTATTTGTTCTATATGCTGATTTAATTTATTAAGAGTTTTTTCTGTTTGCTATCCATGCTTGATTTATAAATGCATCCAACTTAATAACTGAGCTGTTAGAAGTGTATGTTTACTGTCCAATTCTGATAAGAAACGTCAGCCTGGTAAACTATAGGTCCTACTAAAGAAATACAAAGATAAAATAGCACACACAGCATTAATGATATATTAGGAAAAAACTATTACAAAATTCCATAAAATACAAAAAAAAAGCCAAACTCAAACAACTCAAGGGCATTCAAAGATACACAGTTAGAGAGTTTAACCCTTTTGTCCCTGATTGCTGTGAACCTTCTTTTGTAGTTGGCCAGGTCCTGTTAAAACAGAGAATGCTGTGCCTGAAGGGTAGGATGTTTCCTCTTTGCTTAGGAGTCCAGACTGCATGTACACTGAGGTTCTAAAACTGAGATCAAAACCAGGAATCACATTCTCCTTCAGACTTAGATTTTAAATGCTCAGATCTCAGCAGGCTTGTTTCAGACAGTGTGGCTGCATAATTCTCCAACAACATAATCACAGTAGTTGTCTTCTAGTGAACTGATTAGCTATAGCTTAGTAGAAACCTGGCCTTTTGCCTCTGCAGCCTGTGATGGCTGCCCATTCCTTTATTGCTGATTTCCCTAACAGTAGTCTTGGAAGGTCTGTGCAAGCCTTTTGGTTAAATGGATGGGTTTCTTCACACAGAAATTTGGTGTGATCGTCATGTGCTTGCAGAAATAGCATAACCTTCTACCTTATGCCAGTATTTCTAGCTGAGAAATGTCATTTTGCAGCAGCTGCTAGAAAAGGAGAGCTATAGGAATCCAAAACACAGGAAGCTTATTATACATGTTTTTGCTTCCACAGAAGAAGGCCTGACAGTAGTGGCTGTGACCATGCTGGACATATTAACTTTCTTTTGACCTCCATCCCGGAAGCCCTGAAGGTGCCAAGACCTTTCCTGCTGTATTCCTTCATGATGTCAAGGCCACTCCACAGCTTTGAACGAGCTCATTGTTTGTGACTGGAATTTCAGATGACAGAGAACTGTCAAGTACAAATTCACTCATGGGGAGCTTCCACCTTCATAATGTGTGTAGCCACACCTGAGAAACAGGGCTCCACCCTGGACACCTTTAACAAGAGCTTCATCATGGGCTAGAAACAGGGAAAGAGAAATATCTGAGTTTGGGATTAAGTGCCTTTGTATCTATACTAAATAATTGTGATAGACAAGCTTTTTTTTTTTTTTTTTTTTTTTTTTTTTTTTTTTTTCCCTAGTA
>WEIU01010085.1:8883-27379 GCA_013389925.1 Aegithalos caudatus
CGGGACTGGGGATTCTCTCCGGGCCCGCTCAGGGGCGGAGCACGGCGGCGGCCGCAGCCGCCCAACGCGGAGCGGTTTGCGCTCGGCCTGCCGCCGTTCCATTTTAAGGCCGGTTCTGGAAGTCGGGGCCCCACGGAACCGGGTGCTGGGTTGCTCCGTGCCTGGCGGCGGGGAACGAAGGGTTCCGGCCGCATGTATGGCCGCGCTGCCTGGCAGCGCGCCCGCCCTGTCCCTGTCCCCGCCCTCCCGGGGGAGCGGGGGAGGAGGAGGGCGGGAGGGCTGGTTTTGGTGAGCGCTGCCCCCGGCGCTCGCACGCCGCCGTGCTCGGGTTGAGTCGAGGCCTTCTCTGCTTGGCTGGGCTGCAATGTTTTCGCCTGACCTCAGCCTCGGTGTTGTGTTCCCGCGGCGGGCGGTGCGGGGGGCTCGGCTTTGCGTTTCGGGTTCCTTGCAGTTGAGGGCCTGGTCGAAATTGTCTGTGCTCCTGCGATTGTTTACTACACCCAGTACCGGTGCCCGTAGGATTTGCCAGACTCATCTCCTGTAACATCTGCTCGCGAGGCTTTAAAATACAATGGTAGAGAAGCGAGTATGGGAATTATAGATGACACGAGAGTCACTAGGCAAATTTTTATGAGGTCATCTCTAAACAAAATAGTGTTCCTTTAAGAAAACTTCGGAGGTGAGCCCAAGTATCGCCGGTGTCCGGGGCTTGTGGAACAGGTTAATAAGTTTCTTCCTCAAATAATTTTTCGTGATCCCTTATTATCCTTACAGAAAATATCCGACCGTGTCGTTCCTGGCCTCTCACGGGGTTACATCTCAGTGCCTCTGGAACGGAAGTTGTAACTTTCCCTCCTGATTTGTTGTAGTTACAAAAAACATTTAACAGCTGTGGGCAGGAGCCTTCCTGTGAGTTCAGGAGCCCTTCAGTTTCCTGTTTTGTACTTTAGTTGTGTTTAGAAGGTTTGTGCAAGGCAGGGAAGATTTATTCTGTGTACATTTCTGAGTACATCTTGCCAGTGTATAGGTACTTCCCTTGAATTCGTGTCCTTCAGGATATTGTCCTTGTAATGAGCTCTTCCTGTCCTGGTGTGCTTCGAGTTAAGAGCTTCCTGCAGTTTTCAGTGGTTGATGGTGTGTGACTTCTGTGCCAGACAAGTTGCAGCAGGAGCCTGCAGTGTTGCACAGGGCCTTGATCTGATCTCCTTCATCCCCAAAGCTTCATCTGCATGACTCACTTGGAAACAGGGACCTGTCCAGAAGAAATGAGGCGCTAATTGGGCCTCTTAATGTTGGTGGCAGCAATAATAACGATGCCTTGTGCTGTTATTTCCTTGGGTTCTGGGCGCTCTTTCGTGTCTGCATTGCCTGTAAAGTTGCTTGGAAGGTAATGAAGACAATGGGCCTGAAGGCTCAGTGCTTTGTTCAACTGGTGTGCACTTTATCTCTACAATCACCTTTCTCTCCCCTCCACTGCCTTCACCAGCTTATCCTGAACAGCTTTGTTGGTGACTCTGTGGCAGTGCAAGGCAGCTGGGATGAAACTGGGAATCACAAGTTGTCTTCTAAGAAAGCTGTGTCTATTTACTTATTTATTTACTTATTTTTACTTTCCAGTCACCAAAGGCTGAAACAAGCCTCAAAGTGTGTATTTGCACCAGGGAACTGTGTCTTTTTATCTTTTTCCTTTTTTTTGTTCTTGCTTGTTACTTGGCAAGTGGCTTTTGTCAGAACATGCCCAGTTCCTGTCTGTTCCACTGGATATGGATTCAAGTGCTATTAAGACATGATTTTATGTTTTCCAAACACATGTGAGGATCTTGTTTTCCCTTGGCAGGCTTGAGAAGTAGGTCCCTGCAGGAAATAGAACACAAACAGCTGAGCAGAAGAATTTTTGGGGAGTGGAGTCTGTTCATTAGCTCGGTTACTGGGCCTGGGTTGGAAGCCACAAGTGTTTGAGGGTAGTTTTTAAGTAATGTGAGTTTGCATTTTTAGTTGCCTACTGCTGCCTCCTCCAATAGTGACTGGGATCTTGTAACTTGTTGGCTGAATTCTGATATTAAGTCAGTTTGCTCTGTTTTACCTTGTTGATTGTTTCTTTTTTTCCCCTGCCTTCTGCTGCTGTGGAAGGAAAGATTAATTTATGCTCCTTTATTTCTTCAGCTGTGTGATTGTAAAAATCTGTTTTGTTCTAGCAGGTGGTTGCTGGCATTGCCACTTCCTCTTGTTGTGTTTAAGGCAAGAGGAAGTGTTTGGAAGTAAATCTGCCTGAGCTGGTGGAACGCCTACTCTGCCAGAAGCCCCTTTATTTTGGGCTTAACCTGCAGGGTGGGCTTCTAGGCTACATGGGAGATGTAAACAACTTCCTGTGGAGTGATCTGAAGTACACTGTTAGTACTGCTGGCAGCTAACAAAGCTTTTCTGCTCCATTTGAAATGGTTGTGAAAGTGTTGCTTTTGCAGTGAGAGCAGGATTCAGCATTTTCCAGATGGAAGAGTGCATGCAATCTTTGGGCTACTGCTCAAATTGGCATTAGCACTTAGGTTCTTCTTTGGTGCTGATGCCTTGGGAAAGCTGACCTGAAACAGAGACTGGGCAGAGCTAGGGAATAAAGCAGATATTTATAATTTTAGGATACACCTTGGGCCTGAGCAGGGCTGCACCCAAGGTGGACCAAGACTGGTCACAAAATGGGCCACCGGTAACGAGGTCTCACACTTTGATAAGTTTTAGTCCATTTGCATTTTGGGGTTTAATTGTCCAGTGACAGCTTCAGGTTGTGAGGTCTCATCCTCCTTGTTCCTCCCTTCATTCCACCATCGTTTGTGCTTTTGGGCCCAAAAGCTGTACTCGGTCTCCAGCAGGAAAAGGATTTGTTTTGTTTACCTGCTCTGTGAAGAGAGCTCACTAACACTTAATATGAGGCTCAGAACCTCACCCCCAGGCAGCAGAGAGTCTGAAAAACATGAAAGCTGAAACTTAAGGCATCAGTAGCCCTCTGTTGGAGGCTGGGCCTGAGATCAGCCGGGTTGGCCTGCACAGGTTGGAGAAATCAGACCTGGCAACTCTGATGAATGATTGGAGCTGCTTTTTGTTCTGTATTTGACTCACAGACCAACAACGTCTGCTTTTGTGATAGCTTGGGAATGGAACATTCCACCTCTGCTTCTCTATGGCAAGCAGTGATTACTGGAAATTGTTCAGCTTTTTAGAATGGGGGTAAAAAACCCCAATCTGTTACTGAAATACATGTACAGGCTTAACTATTTCACCCCAGAAAAGAAAGAACTGCAATGTAAGTTAGACATTCTGGCTCCCTCTGGTTTCTCAGGAGAGCTAATTTAGATATTGGAGGCTGGGGTAGCTGTGCTAAACCTGGTTCCAGTCACTGTTAATAATGAGATTTAAACTTCTCTCTCTCCTCTTCATTTTCTGACTCCTGATAAATAAGGAGCAAATCTTTATACAGGGGATTCTGTCTTCCTAGCTACTGTCAAAACCCCTTCTCTTGGTAAATAATTTTCTTCTCTTCAGTGTTCTTTTTATCTAGCAACAGTTTCAGGCACATTGTAGAGCAGCAGAAGCAGCTACTCACAAAAATAACCCTGATTAGACAGACAAGTGAAGCGTGTTTTTCAGCCTGGGTGGTAGCTTCCAAATGACTTTTTTCTTTTATTGTAATTAATTAATTTGAACTTTCATTGTTTTTTTGCTCAAGTATGCTATATAGGTAGAGATTAAAACTTCATTATTTACTATGATGCTGTCAAGAAATTAGAAAATAATACATGTATATCTTCTTCTTTGGCTCATTTTTGTTCCATAGAATGCTGAGCTAATCTAGGAAGCTGTGGCACTTAACTGCAGACCGAATACCCATGACTGGGTAGCCATGCATTGGTATCTGGAGTATTAAACAGAAAAACTAAGTTCTAGGAGGATTAAACCACCTGACAGACTTCAGAAACTGAGCAAGTTTCAGTTTGAGTTGGGTAGTGTGGTAGATACTTAGTTTACTGTGAGGGATTATGCACCATGTAAAAACCAGCAGCTGTTAATTTGTACTGATGTTTTAAACAATGACCTGTTCTATTTTCATCTTCTGTTGAGGTAAACAAATTACTGTTCAAGTGTTTTTAAACACTACTTTTTAACTTGCAGGTGGATACAGGCACACAGATGGCAGATAACAGGTATGTTGGGCTGTTTCCCTGAAATTAAGTCAAGGTGGTTAGAGCCAACTGTATAACTGGTGTTCTGCAGGAGAGATTTTTATTTTGTTTTTTTAACCTGTGAAGAGTGGATTACCAGACTTGGATAAGAATCAAATGGTAATATTTTTCTAAATGCTCTAAAGAACTGAAGAGCCGTACTGTCTCTCTAATCTGTGTAATTTAGGCATGCAAAAAGGCACTTTTTTTTAGTTTATGTATTTTTTTGAACATACAGTGTTTCTATGGAACTGCTGCCAATCCATGTGTGCTGCTGCTCTTCTGAGGCTTGCAGTGCTGGATAAGCTGGTGTGTCCAGTGGCTGATAATTTGCATATGTGATATCTCTTCTGGTTTTGTGTGTGTTTGGGTTAATTTCAGCGATATCCAGTGTGCATTTAGTGACCTCTAAAGTGGCAGGGAGCACAGGGAATGCTGGCTGGCTGTTGACTCATGCTGGGCCCTCTTCTCCAGCACAGGAAGTGAAGTGGAAGACATTGCTGCAGGGAGATGGGGAGGCCAGGGACATCTCTTTTAGATTGAGTGAATGTTTTTACCAAAACAGCTTGTTAGAGAAGTTGGAAACAGCTTTTATCTTGTTCATCTTCTGTTGTAGCTGCTTCCTTTCTCATGTTTTTCTTCGTCACTCACACTGAAAGTGTCTCATTTTCATTTGTGAATAATAACATTTTCATGTGCAGAGTGCATGGCCCCATGATTCAGGGACTGAATCATACACATGAGTGGCCAGCCATTCACTTAATGAGATGAGTATCTGTCCAAGTGTTTTGTTTTGGGCTTATGTTTTGTTCTGAGGTTGGTTTGTTTCTTTTTTTTTTTNTTTTTTTTTGGTTTTGGCCTTACCTTACCTTGCCTCTGCATCCTTTTAATCTTAGATCTAGTTTCATATCCAAACTCGGGAGTTTTCACAAGCTTGAAGACATAAATATGTCTTTTATTGGCATACTTGTCTATAAAACATGACTGTAGTACACCAAAATTCAGAATAACTTGTTAAATGCTGACATTTATGTAATGTGATGCTATTTTGATATGTTACTCTTTGAATTCTTTTAGTAAAACAGAAGATACTGCTTCAGATTCTCTGGAGGCTGCTAAAAATGCAACCAACAAAAAAGGTAAGAAATACATAGTACTAGGTGATGTTACAGAAGTAGAATAAGCATTTACAGTCAAAACTGGAGATGTGTTCACAGTTGAAAGCAAAACAATGGTTTTTTAGGCTAGCTGTTGACTTTCTGGTGTTTTCCTTGTTTGCTGCAGCCAAAACCAGAGTGAAGGCTGTATTTTTGTGTGTGTTGTGACTGTGGTTTTTTACCATTGCCTGCAGTGACCCACTAGACCCTTGCAATAAGGCCTGCAAAGACTGTAACAGCATATATTCTTCATGAGCATAATTACCAAAATGAGCCATTCTGTTTGTATGCTAGTTCTTTGCTGTCTTGTTTCTCCAGAAAGTGCATCTTTAGACTGTGTCTTGGAAGTTTTTATTGTCCTTTAGCAAGGTCTGCAGATAACTGCTGAGTAGTGTGTTTCAAACTAATACTTCTCTGTGCAGAAAAGCTACAGTTGCATTATTTCTCCAAATATTCAAATTTGTAAGTTACAGTGAAATATGTTTCACACATGTGGTCACTGAGTGTTCTTTGGGTCTCCCTCATTACCTATTTCTTTTAAGAAATCCTTTGTGACTGGCAATTGGAAATCACGTGACAGTTCTACAGAATAATTTTTAAACTCAAATTGGATTGAGAAAAAACAACAAAATCCCAAATAAATGAGAAAAACAAAGCAATACACAGACACAAGCATATAAAAGCTTCACCATGTTAGTATGTGCTGTGCAATCTATTGGGTTTTTAATGTCTGGGGAAAAGAGCACTGAGAATGGAAAGATGTGAAGAGCAAAAATCTTCACACCATGACACCATGCATGGTTATTAGTAAGGGGTTTTAACACCTAACCAGAAGCATTTTAGATCTGACCTCTTGTAACTGTAGTCTTCTGAGAAGTGTTTTGGTGATTGAGGAGTCTTACAGATTGTAAAGTCATCTTGAGGTAGAAAATCAGTAGTTGTCAAGGTGACAGTTCTATGCTGTTCACTGTACAGTACACAAAGGTGGAAGGGTTTTTTCAGGAGTCACACTAGCTGGAAAACAGGTGTCTTGGAAGTATTATTCAGTGGTTCTCCTTGTGCAGATTTATATGTGGCTTTTAAGGTACAGCTAATACAGGAGGGTAGAGAAACTTCTGTTTTGTACATTCTTACCGAAAGGGAAAACAAGAAATTTGCCTATGTTGTTGATGTATTACTTTCTTGTAAAGGCAACTGATAGATTTGCAAAGAGAAAAGTGCTTTTTCTATCACTGTCCAACTTTATATTCCTGAAATCTGGTCCTGAAGTGTTTGTGTTAGTAATAAAATACTCACTATTTTCACACCTCAAAATAACACTGGTGTTGTTTCAGGTGTGAAAATAGTGAATATTTTTACTGTGATTACTGTAAGACACAGTACAACAAAAGCACTATAAATCTTGCAAATTTGTTTAAAAGGAGTTTTTTGTGTTCACAGAAAAGCTTGCAGACCAAGTGATGCAAAATCCACAAGTCCTGGCATCTCTTCAGGAACGTCTTGACAACACATCACTTACTCCTTCAAGCTACATTGAGACGTAAGTACGGGCCATGATAGAATTCTAGCAACACTGAAAGCATAATAGAGCATTATTACTGTGTAATTAGGGTAGGAAATTAGAATAAATGATTCACTAAGAAAAAATGGTCTACTTAACCTGTGATTCATAGTGTCTTACTTCTGGAAGGAAGAGTGAAGTTTTATCTGATGCAAACTTCCAAACAAGATTTTGTCCCGTTTAATATTTACTGTGGCCATTTATTGTTTTGGATAGAAACAACTCCCCTGCCTTGTTCCCTTCTGTGACCCTTATTCTGACAGAGTATGTGCTACATTTACTGATGATTTCTGTCAGATTGCTCTCCTGGATGTAATGGAAAGTTCAGGACCTGTGTATCCCTGGTTTGAAGCTTAGTTTTCTATTGACTGTAAAGTAGATTTAAATACTGCCTTTAGTAAATACTTGTGCTTTTATTTCTTGACTGAGAATTGCTGGTTGTAGACCTGTTTTTAGAAAAACATAAGTTCTATAAAGAGATCTTTTTACATGACTGTATCTAAATGCTAAAAAATTTGAAGTGCAGATGGGCAATGTGTGCTTTACAAGAATGACCCTTAAATCAAAGCTTTAGAATGCACAGTTCTTATTTTTCATAGATGGATCAACACAGCTCTGGTCTGAAAGCTTAGGTGTAAACAAAGGTATTAATTTCAGATCTCTGAACTACACGGGGAGGGTAGTGGCCCCAGGGAATGGAACAGAAGATAACACCTTTGAGAACAACTTGGGTAGGAGAGGATTCTTTCAACTTTTTGAAATAGGTTTTGGAGAAACATGTGTGTTTGACATAAGCCTTTTATTTAAAAATTGCACGTAGTTATAAGCACCCTATTTCTCAGTAATATGTGAAATAATGCTGAGGCAACTGACTTTTAACCGTAAATAATTTGGATTTTTAGTTTCCCAAAAGCAGTGATAAGAAGAATTGATGCTTTGAAAAAGCTCCAGGTGAAATGTGCCCATATAGAAGCTAAATTCTATGAAGAAGTACATGACTTGGAGAGAAAATATGCAGCACTCTATCAGCCTCTTTTTGATAAGGTGGGAAAATTATATGTATAATTTTTATTTCTTTGTTCCTGTCAGTTCTGGTTGCATCTATATAATTTTACATCTTCAATTACATTTTTTGGGTTTTTTTTTTAACACAGAGAAGAGAGTTTATTAATGGGGAAGCTGAGCCCACAGATGCAGAGTCAGAATGGCACAGTGAAAATGAGGATGAAGAAAAACTGGCTGTGAGTATAAGCTGGGTCATCTACTATGGATATATGGGATTGTCAGAGTTAAATCCTTGTTCTTGCCAATGAAAGAACTTTTGTGTCAGTGATGTGTTCTTGTGAAGAATACACTTATGTCCAGTGAAAGCTTCTACACCATTAGTTTAGCTTTTTTGGAAATGTGTGACTTGAGGGAATGGAGGAGTTGCCTTGGTGGGCACTGTTCGTAACCTGTTAACAGCATCCTCCTGCTAATGGGTTCCATTCCAGTGCTACATGAAACCCTGAGGTAAAAAAAGGACTGGTTGGTTCTCTGCCTGTCTGCATTATTTTGGGGGACATCTTTAGCTTTCATTTTCATAAATACAGTGAGACACTTGCCACACAGACATAAAACAGAACTGAGCTTATAAAATGTCTGCTTGGCTGGTGGATTCTTACTTGTCTGTTGAGCAGGAGCTGTCTCTATTTAGGAGGCATAAAACAGTCTGTGGGCTGCCTGTTTCTTTCCCAGCATCATTTCTGGAGATGTGTGCTCAGGCTTTGTCTCAGAAAAGCGACCTACTTACAGAACTCTGTTTGCCATTGTGTCAGGTTTTCTTTGCATTGTTTCCTTAGCCTGATTGCTTCTAGGTTTTTTTTTTTTAGGTGGTGTTCTGTATTCAAAGTGAATTGTTCTTTGTGTTTTACTGATCTCCTGAGATTTAGCATGGCACAGTGCTCCATGTGCATGAGCAAAAAACGTTCTTTAGTCTTTGAGTAAATACAGCATTGACAGGCCCTGTTCCACACAATAAAATCAGAAACGTGTCTGGATGGGAAATAAACTGCAGCTTTGTATTCTTGGCTCGTCATAACCCAAGCAGCTGCCAAAAACATCTTAAATATCTGCTGCTATCTAGTGGTGTAAAAGAAAAGGTGCAACTAATTCAGACTGAATTTCCAGTTGTTTGGGATTGAGAAATGACCTCCTCCTTCTTCTTCTTTAGAACAATTGACATCAGTTATATGGAGGGCATCCTGTTTCCCAAGATAGTAATAATCAGACACAGCATAATAATGAAAAATGCCTGTGAAAAACAACTTTACAGATATTCTGCAAAGTAAGGAAGCTAAAACAGCATTTCAGAGGGCAAAGTTAAATTTTAAATTTTTAGATGAAATGCCATAGGTGGCTTACAGAGCTACAGAAATAAGATTAATAGAAAAATAGAAATGCATTTATACTTTTTTCTCTTTATAGAAAGATAGAAAGTGTTATAATTATTTCTGTTTGTCAAACCAGTGAAGTAGACACTTGGTCTGTTTAGTCTTCTTATAGAAGAATTTCAAATGAGTTGAAAGGGAATCTGAATTGTGTATATGTTCAGTTGTGTCAATAAACCTTGTATCTCTTAACTTCATTTGCAGAGGGAAAAAAACAAAGTAAATTTCAAATGTTCCTTAAACCTTTGAAAACTATTCCTTTAGGCAATTTCCAAAAATTGCTTCAGAGATGGCAATTGTTTTGTACTTCTGTCTCTGTTTATTAAATATACTAAGAAGTCATGGTTTAATTTCTCAGCTGTTTCTGTATTTCTTTCCCAGGGAGACCTGAAAAATGCAGTGGTAATAGATGAAAAAGCAGAAGAGACAAATGTCAAAGGAATTCCAGACTTCTGGTTTACTATCTTTAGGAATGTAGATATGCTAAGTGAATTAGTACAAGTAAGTTTCTACTCTAAAATGAGCAACTTCTGTTGTGTTAAATGAATTGCTGCTTTCCCCATTAATAGTCAATCCTTGTGGAATGAGAGTTAATCCTTTGGTGTAAGACACCCAATCTTTTGAGTCTTTGGAATCCCTGAAGATGCTTGAAATGATGGACAAGCATTTGTATTTTAATCCATAAAGGATTATTGTTGAAAGGTTATAAGAATACTTGTGGATTAGTTGAATTCATGTTAAATAGCTTAAGTAGTTATGCCAGCACTTGTATTAATTGCTTTTAATGCTGCTAAAGAGGAATTCCGTGGAGTGTGTCTTCCTGTGACTCTCACTGGTAATAATTACCCTGAATGAAGCTACTGTAGCTTAAGTAATACATCCTGGCAGCTTTGTTTACTGAGATGAGCCCTAAAATGACTGGGAATTTGGCACATAGAATTTGCAAGTATGATTAAGAAATTTACATCCAGATCTTTACTTTAGCTGAAATTGTTGAATCAGTTACAAGGTTTGGTTCTTAAGGAGAGACTTTCTAAATATTGTCTGCTGAATTGGATTTTACTTTTTTTCTCCTTAGGAATATGATGAACCTATCTTGAAACATCTGCAGGATATTAAAGTTAAGTTTTCTGAACCAGGACAGCCTATGGTGAGTTTTCTCTGCTTGTTTCTTATGAAGATTCTAGTAATGAAGTGAGCAATATTCCACAATATTCATTCAGCTCTTTAGCTTTAGTGTGTGAGGAGAAGGTTTCTTTCCAAGCTATTCTTTTCATGCTTTACCTTTGTAATGTTTATCTTCAGCTTCCCCTGACTGTTTGCTCTTTGTTTCTTAGTCTGGACAGCTCTGACATTACTGTAGTTTCTAAATTAAAGTTCTGGCTCAGTTCTATCTAGTTTTTGCTTACTTTTTCCCTCTGAAATTCAAGAGTAGCTGCTCTTGGTAATACAATTACATGGCTGCTTTTGATTTGAAAATGAATTGTGGGGAAAATTCTGGGTATCAAATATTTTATCAAAAGAGATGTGAGTTGATAATACTAACTGAAAACAATGATTATAGATACTGTACCTCTTTAAAATAATAGGAAATGTATTAGTATTTAAAAGTGTACCTCATGAGTATTTTTTTAAGTACTACTTCCCTTTTTTGTTTTTGGAAATGTTTTCTTGTTTAAGTTTGATGTACAGAAACAGATCCTGTGTTTGTTGAAAAGAAATTGTTCTGCTGCTTATTCAATTTATGCAGACTATACTTATTTCTTGAACTCCCTTTGAAGGGGAGGTAGGGAGAAGGATGGAAGTTGAGCCTGCACTTACTTCCTTAAATTTTGTCATTGTGGCTTTTTTCTTAGATTTGCTGTTTTTTGTTTTGCCTTATTGGAGTACTGGTCTTCTGATAATGCCTGAAATAAATGCAAGACAAGCATCACTTGAAGATTCACATAAGAATGATGAAAGGACTTTATCAGAATAACATTCAGTGGTTAATAGCAAGTTGGTTTGGGTTTTTTTGGGTTTTGTTTTTTATTCCTTATTGTCTTTATTCTGCTAGTACTGAAACACTCGAGCTGATAGTAGGCAAGAAAGTAGTATGGCAGAGAAAACTGAGAATTAAGTTTCTTAAGGTTGCTGGGGCTTAGGGAGAGTGTATGAGTTTCATGAAGAAAATTAATTGCCTAAGCACAAAGTAAGGTATTCTAAGAAGTTGGCTGTTCTACCTTGAACATACCTATTCAGTGGCATTTGGATGAGATGGGAATAGGATTTTTTTGCCTACATCATTTTTGTGTTCATCCAGCTTTGTTTTATGATACCTTAAGCTGGAGAGCTCTTCAAGCAGTGGATTTATCTGGTCTTGCACTGTTCGTAACCTTTTGACAGCATTTTTCTGTAAATAGGTTCCATTCCAGTGCTACATTAAATCCATTAATGGAAGGCTGACAAACTCCATGTCCCTTCTGTATTTGGAGACAAAGGATGTGTTCCTCACTGCTTGAGTGAAACCTGTTCTGCAGCTGTGTGTGACTGTCTTATCTGCAGTTCTTTGTTGAGAATTGGTGCAGCAATGGGAGCTTTGTGCTGTATGAACCTCACATAACCAGTGTGCCATGGATACACTAATTCTGCTGGGAATTAGATTTGGCTGCTAAAGAAATACATAATTAGGAATTTTCTGATTTACTGTATACCCCAAACAATTAATCATAGTTATGGCACTCCAGAAGTAGGTTTACCTGACTGCAGTTCAAGTGCTTCACAGTTCTGTTTGTTATGGCCTGTACATAGAAACTTATCTCTGCATGAACATAAGTGACTCCTTTACTATTTGCTTTTAATTATTTATAACCATATAGATAAACTTACATGCGTTTCATAATTGTGATTTCTATTTACATATTTATTTAGACAGCGGGATCCTTAGTTAGCATATTTAGACCTGGATGATGCATCTAGTTATAACTTAAGTAGCTTTAAAAAGGGCAGTTTTCTTTTTTTTGAACTTCATGAGAATGTATTTGATTAGAAAAAAAAACAACCCAGATTAAGAGTATTGAAAAGGTTATTACAACACTTGAAATATTATGTGGAGCTTGAAGCTTTTCTCCTAATTAAGAGGTATACAATGAAATGCTGAAATGCAGTGAGTGCAGGTGTTTTTGTCTTGCTAGCCCTTGGGATCCTGCATGCTGAGTAGTGCCACTGGTTGGTTATTTATAGCCCCAGTGATGGTTTATGGGATTATTTGGGTGTGAGTGTTCGTCACTGGTAGTGGATGAGCTAAGTTTGTAACTCTTCCCCGAGCATGTTTGCCAGAGAGAGATTAGCCTTGGCTGAAGACAGCCTCCAAACCAGGCAGCTGTCTTGAGTTGCTTTAAAGGGAAGTAAAGCTGAAACAGGCAATGTGAAATCAACACAGATATTCCAGTGTACTGCTGGGTCCCAGTGGCTTTCTGTTCTTAAACAGGGAGCATGGGGTTTGGGAAGGCTGCTCCTGCCACTGGTCTCTAGCACTCCTTGACCTCTCTCTTAGCAGGTGTGAGTCATGTGAGGAGACTCGTGGGGTTTTAGGAAGATTAGGGGCCTTTGGGAGATGAGAGGGATAAATATCTGTGATGGACAGGCTCTTGTTCCGAGTTACTTATCTTGTCCTCACATGAATAGCCTCGAAAAAGAGGAGGGCAAGGCAGGCTTGGTGATAACAGTGTTCTTCTTGCCTGAGTCTGAAGAATACCTGGGGAAATATGTTCAGGGCCAGTCTTTGATCAGTTATGTAATCTGGTTTTGTGTGCAGACCAGGGCTAATTGGTAAGGCATATCAGTGGGGCAGTAAATCAGATTCTTGAGGTACCTGTTACACATGCTGTGGCTGGGCAGTTGGAAGCCTTGGCTTGCAGTCCTTGTGTTGTGCTGAGCTGACCTGTAGACTTCTTCCCCCTTCACGTCACTAAGTGACTGTCCAAAAACCTTTATCCTTTATTGTTTCCCCTGTTGCAGGACAGCTTGAGTTTTGGTGTACTTCAAAATTTCATTCCTGAGTGTAAAGTGAGCATTGTGCAAGCAGTTTAGAAACCTTTAGAGATCTGAAAATTGAGGCATCATGAATTCTGTGGTTTTTCTGTAACTGGAGCCTTTTGTTCTCCATGTAAGAAACTGAACCTCTGCAAACAATTTTTGTGTGCCAGAGGAGGTTCAGACATAACCAGAAGCACCTCCTTCAGGCTGTAAGCTGTTGAAACATGGTTGTAGGATTCAGTTCATAAAGTCAGTGTTCTTTTGCAGGATTCTATTATCAAATGGAAAAAAACCCTCTGGTTCCTGGGGGAGTGTGCTATTTAAATAGACTGCTGCAATTTAAATTTTGCTTTAATTGGAAATAAAGTCTGAATCACTCTCCTAAGGTCATGATAGTAATCAGACTTGGGGGAGCAATAGTGAATAACATGGTGTTATTCTGCTGTTAAAATGACTTCAGAATAACAACTTCATCTCTAGTGCAAGGATGATGAGAGGCTTCCATAGGGAATGAAATCAAGACTTTTCTCAAGATAGTTATTTCTAAGCTTACTTTTAAGACAGCAGTTCTCTGTGTGAAGGTGAATGAAATATACTAACTACCTGTTTACAATTTGAATCTAAGCCAAGGTTCTTGTAGGTTTTTGCACATTTGAAATTCGTTGACATTCGTAATTTCCTGCTTCTGCTGTAGTTTGAAATATGTTTGCCATAAAATTATATTTTTTTCGTATTTTCAGAGTTTGAGTAATGATGATAATTATGCTGATGCACTATTTCACAGATAAAAGTCAGTGGTAACATAAAATTTCTTCCAGTCTTTCTCATTAGAGTTCCACTTCGGGCCCAATGACTACTTTTCTAATTCAGTCCTGACAAAAACATACAAGATGAAGTCGGAGCCAGACAAGACAGATCCCTTTTCATTTGAAGGACCTGAAATAGTTGATTGTGAGGGGTAAGGAAAACTGAAATTAAAAAAAGCTTCTGAAGTAAAAATGTACATTTTCTTTGCTTATCGTGATAATGATTAGAAAATATAAAATTGTTACTGACTTCAAAACTGGGAATGTTTGTAGGGATGATGATGATGTCTCAGCATGCAGAAGTAATAGATGCATAGATGCAGATATATTTTAACATTGTGTACATTTTAAATTGACCACCTTTGGAATTTTATAGTTCTCTAACTGAGGTAATAAACCTTTTATTTCCAGATAACTGGGTCAATTATTTTTAGTCATTCTTTTTCACAGACTACCCCCCTCATTCTGATAAGTAGCCTTGGATTCTCTTGGATTCTTGTCATGTCCTCAGCCATTATTTTTCCAGCAGGAATTGCTTTATTATTGTCAGGCAGGAAGACGTCATGTGTCTTGTGTGTTCTTTCAGCCTGTTTTGAGCTTGGAACATAAAGGCCTTGCAGTTTGATCCTGGCAGCTGTGGCTAATGCAGCAGTCTTTTTAAATTTTATTTTTATTGTTTTTGCAAAACATGTTCAGAAAACAGCTGTGGATGGTGAATTCTCATGTCTGTTCTGGAAGTCTGTTGAGTTGAACACCACATTAGAGCTTTTTAGGGGTAAAAGAATGGTTCCATCTAACCTGACCCTTTCTCTTCCTGTCCATGATCTCTGCTCTATAACCAAATTCCAGTGCCAGACCAGAGCTGACACAAATGAAAAATGGCTTTTGTACCCTATTTTTCTTAGCACCTAAGTATTCTTTTCTTTTGGTGATTATTTGGTTTTTAGGGTTTTTTCATATCCTTTGAGGATGTGGTTTGGTGGTTTGGTTTTTGGGGTTTTGTAACACTTAAGAGATGACAAACACTTGGTTTTTTGAAGGCATGCTGACAACCTCAAAGCCTTTTACCTTTTACTTTTTGATTTTTGGTGCTACATGATGGCTTTTGAATCCAGCATTCATCTGAAGTGAAGCAAAATGTCTTCTTGGATTTTTAGTGAAAGTTGTGCCTAAGTAACAGACTACTCCTTTTTAAAAAAAAACTTTAGTTCATTACAGCAAAATATTTTCTGTTTCAGTGTTATAAAGGAATGCTTTCCTGGATTGCTGATTTGTCAAAACTCTGATTTCAGTTGATGTTTCCTGAGGAAGGTGTTCAACATGGTACAAGTAGAGTAGGAAAACATGCCTGTGCCTTGTTATCCAGGTTAAGTATATAATAGGTGACTTTGGCCATCTGTCTGTAGAACAAGATATTTTTGAGGCATTTAAGGGTTCCTGTGACACCATTATTTCCATTATAGGAGAGTTAGCTGTGTTTGCCCCTCTTTGCCATGTGCAGCTTTGGATAAAACTTTATTTGAATGGAGTGAGACTTTCCATTGAGTGCCAGTTTGAACAGCAGCAGAGTGGAACTGAAAGTGAGGCTCTTTTCAGCTTTATGTGCTTGGCTGCCAAGTCCATCTGAGCACTGCTCTTTGCAGAGTCAAACATCCCTCTCCCTGGTCACTGCTTGGACGTGCATTTTAGAGTAAATGGACACTGCCTTGACCTGTAGTTAAAGGACATAAAGTATTGTTTTCTAACTGTCTGACTGGTGAGATTTTTCTGGAATAGCTGAATCCTGTTAATCTTGGTTACAGGAGTCCAGTTGTAGGGTCAGTGGTATTGAATTATGGGTGGAGTAAGGGCAGTGATTACTCTGCCAAGACAAACTTTTGTATAGCATTTTCACTTAGGGAAATATTTGACCTGTCCAACATACACATCATTTCTAGGACTATGATCCACTTCATATCCTGTCAAGCAGCTTTATCTAGAGACTGATAAGCCATCTTGGCCTTGATGTTGCTGCTCTTCTGCTCAGTTCCTTCTTGTCCCTGGTGCCTTGTGTTAAAATGCTGTTTGTCACCCGCTGTCCCTAGGTGTACCATTGACTGGAAGAAAGGAAAAAATGTTACAGTTAAAACAATCAAGAAGAAACAGAAACACAAGGGCCGAGGCACAGTTCGGACAATTACTAAACAAGTACCTAATGATTCCTTTTTTAACTTCTTCAGCCCAATAAAGGGTAAGCTTGGAAACTCAGAATTCAGGATCCTTAAAATATGTTTATATAGGTATATTTGAAAAATGCTTACATATATATTTGCATTTATGTGACTTAAACATTCAAACTATTTATGTTGCTGCATTGTAAAGTGCTTACTAGGGGAAGATTGCAAACTCTTGCCTATCCAAACAGATTATTTTGTTCTGATGTTATTCTGTAGAATTTGACCAATAGGTGTGCAGTATAAACAGGATTCATAATATGGAAAGAGTCTCTTGTAGACTCTCTTAAAGAAGTTGACGTGTTTTACCACAGGATGGCTCCATGCATCAGTTTGTTTCTAACATGCAAAAGAAGTGTGTTCCATTGTTGGTCATCACTGGTTACAGCATAGAAGTTTCATTGAAACTTCTGTGTCAAGTGATGGAATTTTTGTAGCTTCTGTGATTAATTAAGTGATCCCTGGTACTCCATACATAATTTGCTCGTTTTCCTACTCTAATTTTAGGTATGCACTCACACATTAAACAATTCAGATGGATTCCAAAACTGTTATTTTTTTTCTTGATGCGTGTTTCATTGTTCTGTTCTGCAAACATAGATGAGGGAAGTAGTTTATTTTGTGGACTAAAGGGGTCCTACAAGAAAGGCAGTGAGGGACTTTTTGCAAGGGATGTAGTGACAGGACAAGGGGAATGGCTTTAGGAAAAAAGAGCAAAGGTTTAGGTTAGATATTAGGAAGACATTCTTGACTGTGAAAATGGTGAGATACTGGAACAGTTTGGGGCATCCATAACTTCTCTGGGCATTCTTGGAAGTGTTCAAGGCCAGACTGGATGGGGTTTTCAGCAACCTGGCCTTGTGAAAGGTGTCCCTGCCCATGGGGAGGGGTTGAATCTTAGTGATCTTTAAGGGCCCTTCCAGCCCATACTGGATTCTGTGCTTCCAGGGGTGTACTGAACAAAATGGTTCTTGTTTCTGTTGAGGGCTATTATAAACTACCTGTCTCTCCTAATTATCACTGCTAATCCCACATACATGGGTTGAGAAACATGTGATGATATGTATTTCCAAAGTTGGGGGTGGTTTGATACAGAAATGTTCTTAAATTTTTGTTGCTGCTTTGAGGGAAGGATGGAGATTTGTCTCCTGTTGGTGTTATGTTCTTTTAAATACTCACAGGGTACACTTTGGAATTAGCAGTGTAAGATAAGACACTGACATCTGCTGGCAGTGGATACTGGTATTTTCAGCCTGAGAACTCAGCCAAAGGATCATTTTCACAGTAGATCACATGGTAGTGCAGAGAAGGGAAATGCATTTTGATTCGTGTTGGAATTTTTTTGCATTGACTTGATTTTCTGTTGTTGTTGTTGGTTGTTTTTTTCTTTAAACAAACAAAACACCCACCCTGTTCCATGCTGGTTACTCGGCTTCTTCTCAACAATGCTTTGCAGATTCATGTCAGAATGTTCATCTGTTTAGTTCCACTTGTTTTGGGAGAGAGGAGAGGATTTGTAGTGCTCCAACCAAATGAAGTTACTGTAATTACAGCATTAATAGAGAAACCAAATATGTCAGTCTGCATGTCCTCTGCACCCATCCTTGTAGAAAAGAGTATTCCATGTGCAAAAATCCTTGACATCCAAATGGCAGCTTTGATGCTTCAACTATAACGCATGAAATTCTTATGATTTCTGTAGGTTTAACTGAATAGTACTCTGAAATGTCATAGTTTTAGTAGTTACCTTGTGAAACCTTCATAATCTCAATGCTTTTTGGTATGAGAAGGTGTTTATACTGTGTTTTGTCATCTTGATTATTGAGCATTTATTAATACATAATAAAATACAAGCATTTCTTAAATTTATTGTCCTTTCTTTTTGCAGTATCTGGTGATGGAGAGTCATTGGTAAGTTTCTGAAATTGCTTTTTGCCAAGTCACTGTATAGCGACTATAGGGTTCTTTTATCAAGTACTGTATTTTTTTATTATTTTTGCTTTTGACAAAGCTAGGCCTCACCTTGATAAAGTCAAAGATACTGTCAGCTTCTCCAAGTAATCCATTGACAGTTCACTGTTATGACTGGCTGATCCAAGACA
>WEIU01010085.1:27428-56046 GCA_013389925.1 Aegithalos caudatus
GTCATTTTCCCTGCCCACTCAGCAGTACTTCTCTAAAAATCAGTCTAGAGCATTCTGAACAGTTCTGCAATGTCAGATGCCAAAGCCAGCCAAGTCTGTATGAGCTTTTTAATAAAAAGTGCCTCAGCAGGACAATAACCTGTGTGTGGAAAGTAGAAAGCTTGTACAAAAAAACCCCTCAATTCTGCAAATCTAGATTTAGATTTTATTGTTAGTTAGTTAAGTATACTGAAAGTACCTGTGACCTGAAGGTGGTGATGACAGTGTGCTGTTTTCCCAAACCTGTTACTCTGAAATACTTTCATCTGCTTCTGTGTAGCACATCACATGTGCAGTAGAAAACTCAAACTGACTTGTCTTACAGGATGAAGACTCAGAGTTCACTTTAGCAGCAGATTTTGAAATTGGACACTTCTTCCGTGAAAGGATAGTCCCTCGTGCTGTGCTGTATTTCACTGGGGAAGCTATAGAGGATGATGATAATGTATGTATGCAATTAGCATTTTGTTTATTAGTCAGCACATAGAAACATTGTTCTCTTTTTCTGATTAGACTAGGGTGAAGTATTAATTACATGAGAATAACAAAAAAAAAGCCCTGAAGAGATTCCTGCTACGTGGGGATAGGAAAGGGTCATTCAGCTTGCTGTATGTTGTTATTCTGCTTCTGCAAGGGGCTTAGTTTCAGTTACAGTGTTTGAATGTGCTACAGCTATTACTGCAGAAATNTTTTCCTTTTCATAAAAGTACTTTCTGCAAGAGCATATATCCATTTTTTATCTAGTACTTTGAAAGCTGTTTTCTGACATGAGTCAAAAATTAAAGACATGCTTTTTTTCTTCTGGAGTGTGCTGCATGATAACTACCTTTTCCTTAGGTGGTAGTGGAATTCAGTTGTCAGCTTTTAGTTGTCATAAGCCTGAAGACTGGGTCTTACCAAATGCAGAGTAAAAAAGGGGAAGTATGCAACTGCTCAGCATAAATAATGTAGGCTGGCTCTGTCTATTTGCAATAGTATTGTATGAACTCAAACACACTTTGAAAGGCTTTACACAAAACCACTAAATGTTACCACACTTAAGTGAACTAGCATCCTTTACATTTTTTGCTTTACTGCTTTTACTGTGCTGTTTTTGCTAATTTGTCAAAGGTACATCCCTGACTGCTGTCAGCTTCAGCCTAGCAGAGTACATCAGAGGTTATCAAGCTGCTGAGCTGATGTGAGCTGGCAGCCTTCAGCATGCAGGCTCTTTTTTCTCTGTGCCTAGGCTGTTGAGTGACTAACATTTTCATAGTTGTATTTTTTAAGCTGGGTATTGATAGAAGTGTGTATGTGTATTTTTAATTGGTTTCCAGTGCCAGATGTTACTTGGATGTAGTCGTGAGTGCAAAAATCCTGCACAGGAATGCATGGCCTGTCCACAGTAATCTAAATAAACAGACTCTTTGGAGGGAGACTGAATTAAGAACAAAATCAGGCATATAATTTATATTACCAAAACTAAAATTCCAAATAATTTGTTAGGTAGAAGTTTAAAACTTGCTGTGGGTCTGCAGCAGCAGCATACATAGGACAGTTGCCTTAAGCCATTCTAAGCTGTACACCTTTATATCATATTTTAAAGATTTTGCATTTAAAACTTGGAAGATGCTGAATTCTTTTAGATGAACCCAATGCTGACATCTGAAACACTCTGGAATACAGTGATAATTTAATTTGCTACTTTGCTTTTTGTCCATTACAAAAAGTTGCACTTTTAACCTGTTTTAATTTCTGTTAGTTTATCTCTATTTTGTCATAGGAGTTGGAGGGGGAAGAGGAGGGAGAAGAGGAGGAAGATGCAGAGAGTGATCCTAAGGTAAGGACTTTTGTGTTCTTAGTCATAGCACACGCAATAATCACAAGCAGTGTAGCTGAGGGTAGGATAATTTGTGAAAATATCAATCAAAAACACACCCTAGCTTCTGTCTGCAATGATTTTATTATCTTCAGCACTCCAATTGCTCTTAAAAGAGAAGTGAAATATTTCCATCAGTTGAGAAAGCACAGGTTTTGATTTCCAGCATGGATAATTTCCAAAGTGTGTGCCTCTGTTTCTTAATGGCATCTCTGTAATGCTGATACAGTTTTCCTTTAGAAAGGTCATATTCAGATGTTCTTTGGCTGGACTTCAAGCTAGAATTAGTCTGACAAATCTCAACTAGCTTGTTTGTTTATTTTCTTTTCCTTAGAATTGTTCTTTATCGTTGTCCTGATGGCTGCCGGTTAGACTCTACATGTCTGTACTTGGTTAGAAATCAAAAAAAGTCAGTACTCAACTTTGAATTTTAAACTTGATGATACCTGGCTGAAAATTCAGCCTTGAGGGTTAGTGTTCCTTCTGAGAGGTATTTTTCAGTTCTTCAGTCATGGTAAATGCTTATATTTAGTGAAGCTGGGACAGTGATGACAGACTTGTGATCATGTAGTTCTTAAAACATCAGCTTTCAATTTTTTATAAAGACAGATGAAAAAGTGGAAGGCATGCAAAACTGCTTGATCTTTGGATAAAAGTCTTAACAGCAGCTTGACATGTCACTCCTCTGGTACAGTTTTATACATCATTGTATCATTAGTAAATGGTTTTCGTTACTATCAAGAGTCAAGCTTGTTTTTCTTTAATTAGAAGTTCCTGTGTACTAAAGAAAGTCTGTCTTGTACAAAGGCCAACCAACCAGGGTTAGATTCGCAAAAATCAGTATTCTGACTCTGCTCTGTAGGGTTCAGATGCAGTGGTTTACCTGCAATGGGGAANGCAGAAAACAGTTGTTCATAAATGGTCTTGTGCACGGTACTTCCTCCCAAAGGAGTTCAGCATTCATGACTTGCAAAACTGTGCCTGATTTTTCCTTTTCATAAAAGTACTTTCTGCAAGAGCATATATCCATTTTTTATCTAGTACTTTGAAAGCTGTTTTCTGACATGAGTCAAAAATTAAAGACATGCTTTTTTTCTTCTGGAGTGTGCTGCATGATAACTACCTTTTCCTTAGGTGGTAGTGGAATTCAGTTGTCAGCTTTTAGTTGTCATAAGCCTGAAGACTGGGTCTTACCAAATGCAGAGTAAAAAAGGGGAAGTATGCAACTGCTCAGCATAAATAATGTAGGCTGGCTCTGTCTATTTGCAATAGTATTGTATGAACTCAAACACACTTTGAAAGGCTTTACACAAAACCACTAAATGTTACCACACTTAAGTGAACTAGCATCCTTTACATTTTTTGCTTTACTGCTTTTACTGTGCTGTTTTTGCTAATTTGTCAAAGGTACATCCCTGACTGCTGTCAGCTTCAGCCTAGCAGAGTACATCAGAGGTTATCAAGCTGCTGAGCTGATGTGAGCTGGCAGCCTTCAGCATGCAGGCTCTTTTTTCTCTGTGCCTAGGCTGTTGAGTGACTAACATTTTCATAGTTGTATTTTTTAAGCTGGGTATTGATAGAAGTGTGTATGTGTATTTTTAATTGGTTTCCAGTGCCAGATGTTACTTGGATGTAGTCGTGAGTGCAAAAATCCTGCACAGGAATGCATGGCCTGTCCACAGTAATCTAAATAAACAGACTCTTTGGAGGGAGACTGAATTAAGAACAAAATCAGGCATATAATTTATATTACCAAAACTAAAATTCCAAATAATTTGTTAGGTAGAAGTTTAAAACTTGCTGTGGGTCTGCAGCAGCAGCATACATAGGACAGTTGCCTTAAGCCATTCTAAGCTGTACACCTTTATATCATATTTTAAAGATTTTGCATTTAAAACTTGGAAGATGCTGAATTCTTTTAGATGAACCCAATGCTGACATCTGAAACACTCTGGAATACAGTGATAATTTAATTTGCTACTTTGCTTTTTGTCCATTACAAAAAGTTGCACTTTTAACCTGTTTTAATTTCTGTTAGTTTATCTCTATTTTGTCATAGGAGTTGGAGGGGGAAGAGGAGGGAGAAGAGGAGGAAGATGCAGAGAGTGATCCTAAGGTAAGGACTTTTGTGTTCTTAGTCATAGCACACGCAATAATCACAAGCAGTGTAGCTGAGGGTAGGATAATTTGTGAAAATATCAATCAAAAACACACCCTAGCTTCTGTCTGCAATGATTTTATTATCTTCAGCACTCCAATTGCTCTTAAAAGAGAAGTGAAATATTTCCATCAGTTGAGAAAGCACAGGTTTTGATTTCCAGCATGGATAATTTCCAAAGTGTGTGCCTCTGTTTCTTAATGGCATCTCTGTAATGCTGATACAGTTTTCCTTTAGAAAGGTCATATTCAGATGTTCTTTGGCTGGACTTCAAGCTAGAATTAGTCTGACAAATCTCAACTAGCTTGTTTGTTTATTTTCTTTTCCTTAGAATTGTTCTTTATCGTTGTCCTGATGGCTGCCGGTTAGACTCTACATGTCTGTACTTGGTTAGAAATCAAAAAAAGTCAGTACTCAACTTTGAATTTTAAACTTGATGATACCTGGCTGAAAATTCAGCCTTGAGGGTTAGTGTTCCTTCTGAGAGGTATTTTTCAGTTCTTCAGTCATGGTAAATGCTTATATTTAGTGAAGCTGGGACAGTGATGACAGACTTGTGATCATGTAGTTCTTAAAACATCAGCTTTCAATTTTTTATAAAGACAGATGAAAAAGTGGAAGGCATGCAAAACTGCTTGATCTTTTGATAAAAGATCAAGATTAACAGCAGCTTGACATGTCACTCCTCTGGTACAGTTTTATACATCATTGTATCATTAGTAAATGGTTTTCGTTACTATCAAGAGTCAAGCTTGTTTTTCTTTAATTAGAAGTTCCTGTGTACTAAAGAAAGTCTGTCTTGTACAAAGGCCAACCAACCAGGGTTAGATTGGCAAAAATCAGTATTCTGACTCTGCTCTGTAGGGTTCAGATGCAGTGGTTTACCTGCAATGGGGAAAAAGTTGGGACAGCTGAGAAGCAATGTTAGTTCTACATCTGCATATGTTTGTGTGAAGTATCCTTCTAGAGGATGTGGTATTCTGTAGGGGAAAAAAAAGCTGAAGTTATCTTGGAAGGTTATGGTTGTTGCCTCCTGTATTATTTTGTACATTTCACTTTTCATCCATGCTGACAGTTCCTTTCAATTTTTTCCCATTTAGGTGTAATATAAGTCTGTTATTCATTCATACATTTCTAGGTAAGGTGGAATTCCATTCATACCTAACTTCCAAGAGTTCCATTTGTAGTCATGTAATGTGGCTTGTTTTCTAGGGCTTTTTATTTTGTTTTGTTTGGTGTTTTTTTTTTTCCTTGTATTGGGAAAATAAATGGGGAAATGGTGACTTGAGAGTTTAGATTTTATTAGTAAAAAATAGAAAGAAATGAGGATAGAGATGAGTGTTTTTAAATCATATAATTAAAGTAGATTTTTTCAGAACAACTCTCTGCCTTCCTGGCACACTTTCTGCTTTGCCTGTGTAGCAATCAAACTATTTCATATACACATGATAAAAGATACTGAGACTTGTCAGACTTTACTTTTCTTTGTTTCTGGTTTGATGTTGCATCTCTTTACTGTTCCTAATGCACTTGCAAATTATTTCTTAAATATCTTCTCTGCTCTTCCTGAACTCTCTTCTAAGTCATCTGCTTACTTAGTATGCCTTTTCCAGCATCTTATTTATGCTGCCTGACAAAGGCAGGCAGTCACTCTTAGAAGCCTTTTCTTGATCTCTCATGATTCTGCACAGGTATTGTTCTTCTGCTCATCTGTCTCTTTATTTAAAAGAAGAAAGAAAAAGTTCCTTCTGTTGTATACTGTCATCTTTCACCTTTCATCCCATTCCTCACAGAGAACAATGCCTGCAACAGCCTCCATCCTCGTTTCCCCCTGTATTTTAGGCTTGTGTCTTTTTATTTCAGTTATGTAGAAGAAGCTATAATCCTTCCAGCTCATTCCCTCTGCATGGATAATGCCCTTCCTTGCCTTTGTTAAACTCTAAAAGGAGCTGTGCTTCTGTGTTGGTCTTTGGTGCCTCAGCATACGTGCCCTGGTGGTTCACCTGCAGTAGTAGAACATCTGTTTGTCACCGTGGCTTGTCTGTGTCCTGCTGCAGACTGTAGCACAGCTGTGTTGCCTCCCCACCGTTAAAAATTGTCAGCCACTGGCTCCAGTTGTTCAAGTCAACCTGGAATTCTTTTTTTTTTTTTTTTTGGACACTGATGCGCTGGTCCTTTCCTGTTTTCCATGCTTTCTCCTGCTTGTACCACTTTTTGGTCCTCTTTTTTCCTGTTCTTTGCTTTTCCTTGCGTTCCAGTTCCCAGCTCCTGCTTTTCTTGTCTAGAATAGTTTTCTTTTTCATGTACACAAAAATAATTGGTCTGTTTTCCTTTCAAATCCAGTTTCTCCTTTTCAGTCATTTCCATATTACCTCCTCCTTTATTGTTGTAGTATCTTTGCTGCATGTCAACACTTTCTGCTTTGTAAACTTTTCCTCCTTCCTTCCTTTCTGTGAGTTTTAAGTACATTTGACTTTTTCAGATACAACCAGATCATTTATCATCTCTTACACAAAGCACTTGTGCCGTGTATAAGTTGTGGCTTTGGAAGACTGAGCACACAGATGATTGAAAGTAGCTACAAAACTAGATAATGTAGCTGGTTTTGTCTAGTGTATTTTTCTATGTCCTTGCATGTCCCATTCCTCTAGCTGCCTTTATTTTACCTTGCTGAGGCTGTGCTTGAATTGAGAATAGCTGAGAGGGTAATGCAGAGTGCTGGTTTGAGTCCTGAGCAAAGGAGCTGCTCTGTGTGTGTGAGACTGCACGGGCTTCAAGATCTTCTGAGTTACAGTGGCAGTGCCTGTCAGCAGCAAATTCATTTCCACAACCAGTAGTGGAGGGAGGCAGTTTGGGTTAGGGTTGCTTATTTAACTGCAGCTAGCTCTGGGTTTACATTCTGAAAGCCTTCCTTTTTCTCATTCAGTAACATAGAATAGGAAATAAAGATCTAGCTTTTTAGGTCCCATAATTGGACTATTCTATTGAAGGTGTTTCAGAAAGGCTTTCTACTTTCTCCTTGGGAAAGGACATCAGATTTAGTGCTTGCTGCCTGCCTTGATAACGTTGTTGGCAGCAGAGTTCTTGGGGAGGCAGATGAGATCTTGATCATCTGCCCATTCCTGCATGGCTACCTTAGCAGATGGGAAGCTTCCCAAAAAGTGAATTAGAAGAGTAAGGAGATAAAGACTTGATTGCTCCTTGAATCACCTAGGAAGGCACCTTGCCTCCTTGTCTGGTGTGTTTAAACACTGAAGACTAACAGAAATTCAATGTTTCCTTCAGGATCTGTTTTGAAAAAACAAAATGCCTAAAATAAATGGCATAGAAATTTTGGGCTTATGTCCCCATCCTCTGGGACACCAGTTTAACTGGATGGGCAGACATGGTGGGCTTTGTGTAGGAAAGTCATAAAAGCAGTATTAACTCAGACCTGCTTTCTTCTCTGTTTTAGCTCTATGTTCTTGCAAATTTTAGGTATGATTTTTAATTCCAAGAAAGGGATGCAGTAAGTGAGCATCAGTAACAAAAAGCTGTATATTGATCTTTGTTAGCAAAAGAGAAAAAATAGGTGGAAGTCTCACTCAGCTTGTTCATATCCATTGGAACAGCATCTCAAACTGAAATTCAAGGCCCAGAGTAGTTTAAACTCCCTGCATGGAATAAGTGAATATGAAATACTTCAAAGATACAAAAAAAAAAAAAATAAATCCTACCAATTCTCAGGTGAACTTAAGTCTGCTTATGGTTACTTTAAAGATTCTGTTTACAACCAGAAGAACTCTTGTCTCTGTAGCCCTGGTAGTGATCTTGAGTACATGTGTTTACTGCTAAATTTATTTTTAAATAAGATGCAATTCCTCCTTTGCTAGTTCAAGTCTCTGATTTTTATTGCCTGGCCAATGCACTTCACTACCATTCTGAGATGTCATGGGAAGTTAATTTAGGGAAATAGAGCATGAATGGAAACGTGGCTGGGATGGGGTGAGAAATAGCACAGGGGCTAAGGCAGATCAGTGGCAGTGCTTGGCTGACCCAGTGTCACCAAGTCTGGGCTCTGTGGGAAGAGCAGGCTCAGGCTTTAAAGCCCAGCCTGAGGGAGTGTGGATGTCAGCTCTCCATCACACTCACAGCCTGGGGCTGCACCCTGATCTTTCAGGAACCAGTAAAGGCCAGAGAGGAGTTTCAGTGTGCATGTGCCTGCTGGAGCAGCTGTAACTGGAAGGGAATTGTGGTCTCTGTGCTGGTGTCCTCTGGGATGAGGCTGTGAGATGCTTTGCATGAGGCTGAGGATAGCTGAAGGCAGCTCATGTGCTGGCTTCCTCGGCAAGGGCAGTGCTGTGTGTTAAAGTGGTGGGAGAACATGGATTATGTTGGAGTCTGGATCTGAAATCCTGCCTTGATACTTAGGGCCTGCTGAAGCATTTTGTATATATGGCCAACACAGATACACCCTCAAGTGTAACCTAAAAATAGCATAAAAATAGCAGTATCTGTCTCAAAATCCTTCAACAACTCAGATCTGGGAACCCCTCAGACTGTTGTATTCTTTTCTTTGCCTGTAAACAGTAACCAACACTGAAAGATCCTTAGTAAAAAACTTTGTGATCTCTGTGACTCAGTTTTTATAGGATAAACAGTCATATGCAGTAAATATGATTTAAGTGTTTACAGAAATCAGGAAAAGATAATGAAGTTTATTAGAAAATATAACAAATGTTTTGGTTGATCATTAAAATTTGTCGGAAATGGTTGCAGTGGTCAACGTAGGTGTGTCTTGATCTAAATATAGGAGGTGACTAGGAAAGAAGGAAGAAAGGAGGGAGATGGAAAGATTTTTAAAGTACATTTTAAATAGCAGACTTGTTACTTTATCATGGCTCTTATCCAGAATACAAAGAGAAGAGGAAATGATGCTGCCTGCCTGCACACTACTCTTGCCACGTTCAAATACCAAGCAGTTAAAAGAAGAACACAAACCTTTAGAAAATTTTAGTTAAGGCCTGCCCCTCAATAAAAAGGAATAGCATGCAATGTACTGCCAGTGGCAATTATATTTTAATTTAAGAGCAAGAATGCTAATTTTGTGTTCTGTGTAAACATATCCCTTTTCCTGTATTTAGTCCCCAATCAGCCCAATTTAATTGACATCAGTGTTACTTAGAACTTCAGGTGGATGAGAGAGAACAAAGTTAAAGTTAGCCAGATGTGCTGGATAAGGAATACCACAAGGAAGCAGTCTGAAAGGTCTCTGACACATCTGTGCATTTGGCTCTAATCCTGAATTGCAGTGGGAATGATGGTGACCACTCTGACTGTAAAGCAGTTTTGGTGAGGACCAGAAAAACAGCCTGGATTTAGTGCAGATTATCAATGGCAAAAGTTCATGATAAGGAAGTTTAAATTAGTTGCACCTCTTCTTGCTTGCTAGAGGCAGAATGCTTCAGTTGTCTTAGCTCTTGGTTATTTGATGTATACTCAACTTGGCATGGGTACATATTTTATAACATATAAAGCTCTTCTTTAGGATAGTAAGTAAGAATTTACTTTGTATCAGTGATGTTCAGGGTGTCCTGTTTTATACCTGCATTTTTCTTTGCTAGACTGCAGCAGGTTTCTGTGACTGCTCTTTGTGTATAATAAACTATATCAAGAATGGTAAGGGGAGAAGCAAAGTGGAAATTCACTGAATAAATTCTGCTGCTTTCTAAGAATGCTATTTTACAATGGAAAAAAAGCAAGAAGTGCAGTGTAAACCTAAAGTTCTTAGCTGTTTGAGTACTTGTTCTCATTCCCAAATACACTTCCTTTTGCCAAAGGGGAAGTTGTTTAACTACCTAATGAAGGTGTTTCTACTTTTACATATTCAGATTAACATATGGATTTCTTGCCCAGTGTTAAATTGTTGAATAGTTACCTGCTGGTGATGCAGAACCTAGAAGAAATCAACACATTAATTACATTTTTATCACCTTAGCAGAAAGGGAAAGGCTCCTAAGGAAAAACTCAGACGTGCTGCAGAATAAGCAGCCTTGCCTCCCTCCTCAGAGCTGGAGGAGGTGGCAGTTTATTGTTAAAATGGTTTAATAGGGCTGGAAGTCAAATACAGCCTCTGGTTGAGGGGAGTAGGTGGTGGTTTGCTTTCTTGTTTGTGTGAACCTTGGCCTACAGGATGCAGTGTTAACAGCACAGAAATAGATAAAAAATCATGGGGTACAAAGCAGCTGGGGGCAAGGGGAAACCCAATAAATGTGGTGACTGTTGGACATTTTTGATGTAGCTTGAGTTTTCATGTAGCATTTTTTGTACATGCTAGTGATACCTAGTTAATTCAGAAGTGCACAGCCAGTTTCTGTGTTTGTTGAAGTGTTTTCTTTTATGCCAATTTGATTTTTAACTGTTTATTTTCTCTTTTTTTCCCTTTATGCAGAAAGAGTCCAGCCAACCTGCTGAATGCAAACAACAGTAATAAGGAAATACCACTTGGAAGTGATATTTGAACAACTTGTAACAAATAGTTGGATACCTGGCCTGCAGTTCAGGATATTCTATCGCTGCAGCACAATCTTATTAACAATGCTTAAAAATAATTTGTTTTAAAATGCATGATTTTCACTAACTTTATTGCTTAACATGTACAGTGGCAACTTCAATGCATTTGGGAAATATGAGGTTTAAATAAAGCACACTCTACAGCCGTTGGTACACTGTAGCTAAGTATGTCAGTAGGCCTTTAGAGCCTTTTGCCCTGTGCATAGGGGAATGAATAGTCCAGACTACCATGTGGGGATTATCCATTTTCTTGCTCGACATTGAAAATTGTGGAATAGCAATGTGCTGAGAAGCTAAAGTAAATGGATTACATGTATGGTAGCTGAAACAGATAGAGCAATATGACTTTTTTGCTAGTTCCCTCCCCCCTTTTTTAATGTTTCTCGCAACCTACAAATTGAACTAGTGCTTGAGCAGCTTTAAATGTCATATTTATTATCTCAGTACAACCAGTTGAGTTGAAGTAATTTTACTTCATTGAAGAGGGTGTCATATTTGAGACTTAGTTGTTCACCTTACTATTTATTTATTCATGTTTGTAAGTACTTTGACAGAATTAGTGCTTTTTAATAGTTTTTAATATACTTGAAAAATCTTCCTCTTTTGCATACAATATGGGTACTTGTAAAACAAGTAATTCAAAGTGGTCTCAATGTAGTAGTCTAGACAGAAGAAACAAACTCGCATCAAAATGACAACTCTTCTGGATGAAAATCAAAATGCAAAGGCCAAACTGTTGCTGTTGGTGGAAGTGGGTTGCAGCCAAAGAACCAGACAATTTCCAGTAGTCTTATTGCTTAGTGTCCAGCATGAAAGGACCTTTCACTATGAACACGGAAACTTATCAAAATCAATCAGTTCAATAAATCTGAAGTTTTGGGTGTCTTACTTGCAACACTGAAATTATTCCATTCCACAGTTTGTTTTATTTAAAGTTCTGAAGTCTTCAAAACTGCCTTTTGTTGTTGTGTGGCACTTAAGGTACACGTTTCGAGTTTCAGCATCCATTACCAACCTCTGGCAGCAGTTGAATAACAGCTGTATCAACACTGTGACCAGGCATGTAGAGTGCTCCAGCCTTACCTTACACATTTGTAACTTAATACGGTGTTTTCAATTTGTACAGAATAGATAGAATATTCTATTAAAGTTGTGAAACATCATTGGTGGTTCCTGTCTGGTCCCTAATGCCTCCTAGGAGAAATGAGCATCCTGCTGTGAATGGTGGAGTGTTTAACACAGCACCTTCCAGCTCTTTGGCCTTGCAGCTCCTGGCTCCACATCTGCCTTTGCCAAAAGCCAAAGCAGGAGCCCTTGTAAATATAGCAGTGTATAGTTCTGTGATGTAAATCAGAACAAACTTGCTCAATTTGCAAGCAAACAGTCTGGAATCTGTTGTAGGAGTTGGGGTTTTTAGGGAAGCGGCATCATTACAAGATTCCACGTGATCTGTGTACTTTGGTCATGGACTGAATGAGGTGCTGGGGGACAAACTGGTTTATGGATGTTGAGGTACTCCTACATCTGCCCCTGCAGTCAGAAAATGTAACACTAATGCTCAGGTGCTATAGTGTTAAGGCAGGAATGAGGAAAGAAGGCAGGAACAGGGATAGGTTTTGGTCTTTATTTTAAAAAATGAGATTTTGTAACCACAGAGTCTGACTGCAGTGCACTCTGGCATGGAGAGCAGTTTGAAGGCATTTCTGACAAGGACTGGAATCGTGAATGGAGCTTGTCCATGTGCAGAGTGGCTCAGCACAGTGCCAGGGACAGCAAATAGAGAGATTTGACCTGGTTTATTTCTCTTTATATGGGAAGAAACTGAATAGTAGTTCCCCATCCTCAAGCAGTACTTTCCACTACATGGTTAAACAGGAGTCCTGCTACCTGGAGATAAACATCTGCACATTAGCACACCAAAGTAATTTATGTGCATGAATCCTGAAAGGTTGACTTTAATTTCGAGAAAACGGGAAATTCCAGAACATGTGGAGCAAATGTGCCAGCATGGAGGGAGCCAAATGAGATGGGTGGGTAGTGAAGCTGCCTAGCAAGATGTTTGTCCTAGGGAAAGCTGAGCTGGGATTCGTTCAAGCAGAGTTAATGCGGGTTGACACAGCCTAATAGAAAACAGATCTTGTCAAAACCCAGCCGTGCTCTTCCCTTTGCAGATCTCACTGATAATGGCAGAGATGAGCAGTTCTTGGACTTCTCTGCGTTCACTTTGTCTGCAGGAAACAAACTGCTACCTGTACAGCTTATTCCTCTAAACAGAGTATGAAGAACTGATGTGGTAGGCAGAATGTCATGGCCAGATAAATCCAGGCTGGATGCAGTGTGAGCGTGCAAAAACCCGCAAGTTACTGTTTGAATGAAAAAATACTGGTGTGTTTTGAAGACTGGGCCTTGAGACAACTAAATCTCAGCACCCTGATAAAAACCCTGAAGTTTAGTCCTTGGGAACACACTTTGGTGATGCAGCCTTGGTGTTGGTGGCTTCTCATTTGAGGGAGGAAAAGCCCCGGTTCTGGGTCTGAAAGCTGAAGCAGCTGGAAGCAGCCCAAGAGAAATTCATCTGGCATGTCACCTGCTCGGGATACAGCGTGATTAACAGCCCCTCAGTGCCTGGTTGTCTAGGAGGAGAGCCTTGGAGGTAACTGCCCTGCTGCCCTGTCTGATACAGGAACAAATGGCAAATGCTCTGCTGCCAGCTGAAACTCGGGGACAGCCTGTGGTTTCTCAGGAGTCCAGCACAGCATCAGGGTAGCTTGCTGGAAATTTGCTCTTTGGGATAACAGAGCTTTCGGTTCAATTTCAGTACATTCAGTTACTTGGGGTTTGCCATTTGGTTAGGATCTGTGGTACCTGGAAAAATTACGATGGTCTCCGTGTGTTTCCACTCTCTTCATTAAACAAGCTTTTCCTGTTTTAAAATAAAGGAGACTGGTAATAGATTCACGCTCAGTTAAATGCTGCCTTGCCGGCAGTTCCTCAAGCAAATGAGGTCTGGCTGGGAAGCCAGCTCAGCACAGCGCAGTCCCGAGCCCATGCTGCAGAGGGACACGTAAGAGGAGGTCAGACTAGTTCAGCACCGGGAAATCACTGAGCCCTGCGAGCTCAGCGATGCACGGGTGACTTCAAGCTGCGAGACACGGCCCGGCTGCCTGACGTTGCAGAGGCTGCATTGCATTGCATTGCAATGAGGCTGCCCCTTCCCTTAGGGCAGCCTCAGCCTCTTGAATTCGTGCTTGAAATGTGCACCTTCTGAAGCACTTTTGCTCCAGCCCTGTTGGAACCAATTCTAGCTCAGGAAACATCCTTTCCAGTTGAGCTGTCAGGAAATATGCAAAGGGACTAATTAGAGGACATACACTGACAGGACAAGGGGGCTGAAAGACAGCAGGTTTAGATTAGTTATTAGGAAGAAATTATTTTGAGGGTGGTGTGGCACTGGCACAGGTTGCCCAGAGAAATTCTGGATGTCCCATCCCTGTTCAAGGCCAGGTTGGATGCAGCTCTGAATAACCTGGTCTAGTGGAAGGTGTCCCTGCTCATAGCAGGGAGGTTGGAATGAGATGATCTTTAAGGTCCCTTCCCAACCCAAAGCATTCTGAGTCTGAAAAATGGCAACATAAAAAAATAGTGCTGTGTTCATGCTTCTTTATCCTCTACCTCTTCCCAAGGATAAATACCTGTATTGTTCCCCAACTAAATAGCACAGGGAATTGATTTTATGTCAGTATCTGTTCAGGACTCCTCCCCTGAAGCTGAAGTCCTCACAGTTTTTACCTTTGCTGTCCATGTTTTTCACTACAAATTGGCATGCAAACAACTCTGTTGCAGTAGCTGTGACCTGGTCATGGAAGAACCTTCATCCTCCCTCTCCCAAATGGTTTATAGTCATCACACTAATAGCAGGAAGAATTTTTTTTTCCATTTGCTCACATTGATGTCCTAAATACCACCAGCCTCTCACGGGCCAGGGCCATGCATCCTAAACAATAGATGCCCTAAGTCACTGACTTGACAAGCATCCAAGAAAAAGAAAAGGGAAAAACAATTTTAAAAACTCCAAGCCTGTGCGCTGTTAATGAGGCATCATGTGAATGAAGACTGAGCAGTTTGTCAAGTGCCAGCTTTTGTTTCCAGCCTGGCTTTCCTCTCTGCTGGTTCACCTCTCCATTACACAAGCGAAAACGCTCGCTCCACCCAGCCACGCTCGCTCTTGCACAAGCTGCCTTACCCTCCAGATTTTACCGTGGGAATCTGGACACAGTGTGGGGATGCCAGAGCAGGTTAACACAACCCAGTGAGCCGGTGCTGCAGTTCCCAGCTCTGCTCCACGTGGCCTCCTGGCTTCTATGAGCCTCCCTGGTAGCAGACCCCAACTGCAAAAAAGATCCCTCCCAGCAAAGTTTCCTTTCCCAAAAAAGCATCGCCAGTGATGCTGTGGCCTCTTGCTGGCTTGCCCCCGCCTCCCTGCTTGCACCCAGCATCTGCAAGGTGGACGTAACCCATACTAGACCCATCCCAGCTTGAGAAAAAGGGCTGAGGAGAAGAGAAGGGAAACACTAGGGAAAGGAATTTACTCATCATTCATCACAATCCAAAGGATGGAACAAAAAAATAATAATTTGCCCCTGTTTGGGGCAGAAACCAAACAGCATAGGATGGTCTGATCTATCATTGATACAAGGTTTTACACCGTGCAAATATTCCTTGTGAGCTGTTAAATTGGGTTTTTTACAAAGTAAATTCACTCTGGTTTTTGAGACTATCTTTTGGGGATAAATAAGAACTTGCTTAGGTGTTTATAGTATTAATGTCTATTTGATCAACTCTACTGAGGTCACGCTTAGGAGGAGGTTAGGATTTTTTTTTATATTGTCTTTTACTTAACCCAATTATCTAGTCTTCCTTCTTCCTTTTCATTCTCCTGACTTAAGGCACATTCCAAACTCTTTGATTTGCCTGAACAGAGAGAGCATGAGAGAATGAAGGTTGGGTGAAAAATGAGTATTGGAGCTCCTACTAAAGCCAACTGCTGAAGTCGGTGATGGGACAAAACTTGTTAGGGGAGTTACAGCACTTGCTGCAGAGGTCATGCAGAGCTCCTGCACACGAGTGAATAGTTCAAGGCGTCTTGATGCAGAGAAAAAACAATTAAGATATAACTGCTGCTGACATTCCCCTGAGCCGTTTCATCTCTTACCGCTTCAAAAAATCAGGGAAAAACAAATTATGTACTTTCAATCTGAGATTTATATAGGCTGAATTGTTGCTTAGCCTATGAAAAGATCAAAAAGGAAATCTTTGAAGACAGATTGCCTACAAAGAACAACGGACTGTTATTACACCAAAAAAAAAAAAAAAAAAAAAAAAAAAAAAAAAAAAAAAAGAAAGAAAAAAAAAGAGAGAGGTTAATAAGCACAGTTCAGGTCAAAACGTAGGCAAGTGCGTGTGTGCAATAAAGGGTTTGCAAGGGCTGCTTGCTCAGGCGTTTCAAAAGCCGGGCAGCACAAGGGAAAATCACGGAGCTGGCATCTGGAGCAGCAGCACCGCAGCATTCCACGTGTGCTCCGCTCTGCTCTCGGTGGAGCTGCTTTGGCTGGAAACTCCTGCCATCACAGAGATGGCCTGGCTGTTTTTGGGATCTCCTGGCCAAGGAGAAGAGGGGATGGATCCTTCTTTCCCTCCACCCCCAGCTTTATCTCGTGCCTTCTGGGGAGCAGGTGTTTCAGTCCCTTTTCCCCATTGAAGCTGAAGAGGCTGCAAATAAACATCCTGGGACCGAACCCCTGGGAACTGATTGCTGTTATGGCTGGGGACAGCAAACAAGCACTGAGCTTCACAGCACCGTTCCCAAATCCAGGCAAGGGTGGGGATCACCCGTGTGGGTGCTCCTCGCCCTGGAAAAGAGCCACCCATGATTTTGAAGCATCCCTGGGAGACGGAGACCAAAATGCAGAGCTGCCCTCCAGCTCCAGCAAGCCCCTTGCACAGCCTGGCACAAGGAGTGCTGTCCCGCAGTCCTGTTCTCCCCTGAGCATCCTTCCTCCACACCTGGCCTCATCTGCGGGCGCAGGGCAGGAGGGGGCAGAGGCAGGAGAGGAAGCAGCCCGGCCTCCCTTTCCCACCGCAGCCTGTCCCAGCACCCAGCCCGACCAGTACGCGGGGTTTGCCGGGTGCGAGGAGCCCGCCAGCTCCATCTCACTGCGGGTCCGATTTCAAAGGCAGCCCTGATGAAGAGTTGGGGGAAGGCAGAGCAAACAGACACCGTAATTGCGGTGTGCGCTTTCTCATCTCCGCGGCAAGTTGCAAAATGTGCCGCCTCCTCGTCAGCCGGGCTTTAATTGGCTTTAATGAAGAGGCAATTACATGATTTCAATTTTTAATTAAAGGGGGTGTTGGTGCAGGGGAGGGGGGACCGACTCCCTTCGAGCTTGTCAGCGGCACAAAGGGAGATATCTGGGTAGGGTGCAGGAGGGTTTTCGGGGGGCTCCTCCCTCATCCCCCTGGTCTGGGCGGGCTTAATGGGGGCTCTGGGCTGACTGGCAGGAGCAGATGGAAGCCAGATGCCTCCCGGCCACGCTGCTGGCAATTGTAGATCTTGCCCCGGCACCCTCAGGCAAGCTGCAATCAGCTTTTNNNATTTTTTTTTTTTTTTTTTTTTTTTTTTTTTTTTTTTTTTTTTTTTTTTTGGTCAGATCCAGCAGATCAAAGGGGCAGCAAATAGCTTAAAACAAAAAAGAACCAAAACCATCCCAACCCCAAAAAGCCCTGCGAAGCCAAACCAAGCCCTCCCCACACACTGCACCAGCCAGGAACGCCTTCTGGATAAAGTGCTGGGTGCTTGTTGACAGAAGGAGCTGCTGGGGTGGGATGAGTGTCTGAAAGCTAAAGCACAGCCACAATTGGGAGCTGATTTTTATTTTATTTTATTTTATTTTATTTTATTTTATTTTATTTTATTTTATTTTATTTTATTTTATTTTAATTTCTTTATGCCAAGCAGCTCTCCTGTGACAGAAACACCTTCCCTATGACCCCATACAACGAGCACCAAGGTGGGACTGACCCACCCAGCTCACCTGTTCATTTTTCTGTAGACACCACCTTGTCTGGCTGTGCTAAAGCAATGACTGGAGAGGGAAAAATGGAGGCACGTGGTAGAAATCTCCCTTGGGAAGCAGTGATAATTGCAGGGCCCGAGCTGCTGGCTGAGTCTCTGTGTTTTATTGCTCTCCCTGGCAGCCAGGAAGCCGGAGCTTTGGCCTTGACTTGGTTCCATGTGCTGGGATGTCCTTCCTCATCGTGTTTCAATAAAACGTAATCGTTTTACGACTTCCTCTCGGCAGAGATAAAAAATCATTAAGAAGAAAAGCTGGCGGCTCCGTGGCTGCCCTGCGCCCTGGGCGCTCCCTGCACTCCAGCACCGCTGCCCTGCCGGGCTGGCCCTTGGCTTGCAGGGACAGGTGGCCCCGGGACCCCGAGCTGCTGGCCCGGCGTGGCCGGGATGCCCAAGGCCACCGGTGCCCAGAGAGCAGCGGCCTCAGGCAGGAAGGTGGCCGGTGCCTTCGCACAGTGCAGCTCCAGGGAGGGCAAGAGCCCAAGAAAAGGGAAGAAAAGGGAAAGAGGGCAAGGTCCAAGGTCCTTATGAGCAACGATCAGTTCACCTGCTTGTCAAATATAGCCGGAGCTGGCTGGCGCTGCTGCGTGGGCAGGCTGAGTCACCCCTGCTGCCGGCCAGCCGCCCCAGCCCCGCGCCAGATGGGAGAACAAGGTCGCCTTTAACCAGGGAGAATTGAAACCTGCCTTCTTAAACAGCCGGGTGGGAGCTGGGACACTCAGCACTGAGCCAGCAGCCTCCTGCCTTTGAAGGTCGGGGCTGAGATTCCGCCGCAGGCTCCCTGCCAGCCCCCTACAAGCACAAACCTCCTCCCTGCCTTCCCACTTCCTTTGCCCGAGGGTCCCAGATGCTCGGCAAGAGCTCATCTCTCTTTCTACCCGCAGCGATCATCGATCACAGCATGGTTTGTGGAGGGGACTGCTTTACAGTGACCCACAACCTGTTATCTCCCAGAGAAATGCAGTCTGCTCCCACAGGGACAGCTGTTTCTCCATCCCAGTACCCAGCTTTCTCACGAGATGAAGGCCTTTCCCCCCTTTCTTCCCTCATTACTGCTGGATGAGAAATCACTTGATCCAAGATGACATGCAGCAACTGCTTGCAGGGAATGAAAACCGCCTTCCTGCAGTTCAGGCTGGGGAACAGGGTGCCCTTCCCTTGGGGCAGCTTCATCCTCATCCTCATCTCCATCCCCATCCCCATCCCCATCTGGATCCAGCCATCCCTGTTGCTGCCTGGCAGTGAGAGCCACCCATGAGAGGAGCAGCAGAAGCAGCGAGTGAGGCACCAAAGGACGATAAGCGGTGGAATGGCTGTGACTAAAGGGGATTTCTGGCTGCAGGTGTGGTTGTGCTTCTCCTGCTCCTGGTCAACACTCGGAGAGTTTTCCCATGGAGGAGGCAACAGGCCCTTGACAGGCAAGTGAAACAGGAGCAGCCGTGAGTCACCAAAGATAAAGGTCAAGCTCGTTATCAGCCATGGGAGAGGCTGCGGGCAGGGCTGGGTGCAAAGAAATGCGCTCAGAGGCCAGCCAGAGCCAAAAATCCCAGTGCCACGGACACCTCCGCCCAGGGGACCGGCCCGGGGGGTGCTGGTTTTCTCCTTCCATTGCCCATTTCCCAGCAGCATCCGGTGGTGATGATGGGTTCCAGCGGTGCCGTGGGCCAGGCGGCGCCGCCGGGGTGGCTGAACGGGCTGTTAAAGGATCTGTGGGTGCCGAAGCTCCCACACGGCTCCCACAGGGTGCTCGGCTGTTGCCACGCGGTGCTGGGGTGCCCACAGAGAAGTCCTGTCCTTCCCAGCAGGAAGAAAGGAGGTGTATTTACTGAAATCAAATATTTTTCCTCCTGCTCTCACATAGCTTCTCACTTCAAGGTCTCATTAAGGGTGGAGATGTGCCCGTGGGAGTCCCAAAAGCCTTTTGGAAAGGCCTTGGCAATCAAAGGGGGCTGGCACCATTTGTGTCGGAAACTCCAGCCTCGTTTTCCAGTATTTTGGCCAAGGGCTTGATTTGCTATTTTTGTGCTTTGGTTACTGCTCTTGCAAACAGGCACAGTCATGGACGTGCATCTCCCCTCTGGAGTGCCCTGCCCATGGCCTCTCCGGCCACTCACAGCCCACGATGGCTTTTATGGAGCCACAAATCCCGCAGTTCTGACCAGGGCTTTCCAATTATGGGAAATGTGTCCGGTTCCATGCCTGACTCCTGCTCCAGTAAGGCTGGAAGAATTACTTAGTCATCTTGGCTGCCTGCCAAGCCATTTAACTCCTTTTCTTCCATTTGGAGGTTGTTTCCGGGCTCCAAAGGCCAGCAGGACTGCACACTTCAAATGTCCCATAGCTGATAAATGGATTGAGGAAAGAAGTAATTCAAAGCAGTTTATCCCTGCTGTAGCAACCCTGGTTACAACACCTCCAGAGAAGCTCAGATAAATCCATCCTGGGTGGTAAATGCCAGTCAGTGTCACCTGTCCTTGGCCGAAGGAAGGACCTCTCTTCTAAAGGACACCAGAATTTTGGAATTAATAGCTCAGATTTTGTGATATTTGTCCCAGCCAGCTCTCAGTGATTACCCCATAGGAAAGGGGTTTCTGTGTTTTAAGCTATCACAGTATTATCAGTGTTAGAGAGGTCCTGAGTTTTCAGATCCATGCAAATAACCTCCTCCCCACCCCTGCTGTACCAGAGCCTGGGATGGAGCCCCTCTGAGCTGACAGAGGACATGGAAAGGGGACAGTATGGGAGCCAGGGAAACCCCTGGGGAGGGGGAACAAAACTGCCCAAATAAAACAGCAGGATGCCCTTGGCTGAGCATAACATTTCTGTCCTGCTCCCCCCTGATCCTTTGTGCTGTGGCTGCATCCCCCTGGCTCATCATTCCAGGGCTGTAACCTGGGCTGCCCTGCCTCCAGGGAAATCTATTTTTGGCTCGTCCTGGGGGAGCAGAGCCTGGCCAAGGTTTCATGCCAAGCACCCTCATTTCCTGCTCTTAACTGCCTCCCTGCTTTATCACAAACTTTCTCACTTCATCTTTTTTTCCACTCGTAAAGGCTCAGTCACTGGGCTCTCACACTGCCCAGGGCCACTGGGCTGCCAGGCTCAAACCCATCTCCCAAAACACTGGCTTTTTGCTCCCCCCACAAAACACACAGAGGTTTCTTCAAGCCCATTTCTCCCTGCCACCAAATTGTGTTTTCTCTAACAGAGCAGGAAAAAGAAATTCAAATCTTCAGCTTTTTATGGCTTAGGATTTTCCTTTCACAGCTCCTGGCTCAGCCAAGTGGCACAGGGACCACCAGGAGGAGAATAACAGCATCACTGATGCTTGCCCAGCCCCAGCTCTCAGCCTGGTGGGACATGCTCTGAGCTACTCATTGCAAATATTTGCCCAGGTGGGGCCAGGTGTGTGAGCATGAGATGGGCTGAGCAACTGGCAGGAAAGAAGGACGTTTGACTTTTACATTTTAGCCCCATTGGCAAATATTAACTCGAGGAGCAAGTGGACTCTTTCTATCCCCTGCCACACGAGCCACGAGGCAAAGAACATCTACAAATTGGGAGGCATGTGGAGTTTATAAACAACATCCACAGCTCAGGACTACTGAACTCCCCCCAAACCCTTTCATTTGGTGGTAGGAGTGGGGAGACAAATCAGTGACAGGTGAGATCTGGGAAAACCAATCAGAACTGGAAAAATACACATTACTTATTTCCATTCTTCATTTTATCCAATGTTTTTAGGACTTTTTTCTCCCCCATGGCTTTCAGATGTCACTGAAGGACCTGAAGCTGGTGCCTAGAGATTATTTTTTGTATTTTAATCCACCATATGAGACACCTGTTTCCCTCCAGCCCTCCCAAGCAAGGCCAGCCAGGCAAGAGAGCATCCTCAACTCCTGCTGGCTGCACCAGCAGAAACCTGGCTGTGGGCACAGGTTTAGTGGGGGAGCAGCAGGGTAAAGGTAGCAGGTAAAGATCACAGCAGTGGAAGCACTGGCAAGGAGGCAAAAGCCTCAGGAAAGGACAGACAAAAATAATCCTAAGCCCTCATCTCACTGCTTCCCTTCACACCTGCCACAGTGCAGTGTCCCAGCTTCAGAAAGAAAAAGTGGCAGCCAAAGCACAGTGAGAAGCACAATATCAGCTCTACCACCTGGCCTGCCACACACCCCAGCTCTCCATGAGGAAAAGGATGCTCTTTCTCCTGCAGCTACTTCCCACAGCCTGGCCCTGGCCACTTCTGGGAATGATGCACTGGAGGAATTTATTTTTGATGAGTTCCCAGCCCTCCTGGAGACAGGAAACATCCCAGAGCTGGTCAGTACCATGACCTTATATTCCCTCCAACTCCCTAAAGTTTGCTGATGTTGTGGTTAGGCAGCCCTGCGATCCTTTTCAGTGTTTACTCTCAAAGTTTATACACTGTTAAAAAAAAAAAACAGGCCAAATTCAGAATGTGGGGGCAGGAGGATGCACCAAGCAGGAGCTCAGTCCTGTGCTGTCAGGACAGCCAGGGAGGACACGGTGACGCCGGTGTGACACAGGACATCCCGTCACTTGTCACATCCCTGGACCTGCCAGACACGGATAAAGATGGGACAAAGATGGGTAAAAGGGTAAAAGGCACTTCCCAGACCCTGACAGATTTCGAAAGGACAGGTAATGTGGAGCAGTGACCTTCAGTGTGCAACGTCAGTGTATTTCTGCAAAGCCTGGCCCTGCACAATCTCTGGTAAAAGCACAGCAGGGTAATAAAAGGCTGGCAGCAGGCAGCCAATGTCAGGCTGAATGGCATGAGCTGAAATCACCAGGGACTTCCTATGCAGTGTCAGCCCAGGCTGAGGTCTCAGACGTTTGTTATTGCTGCTGAAAATAAAGATATCCCAAATATTTGTCCCAACAGATTTACTATGAGAAGCTGAATGCTTCAGCAGGGGAATGTCTCATCATTTTAAAACTGTAAGCTTGTAGCCTAAACCATCTCCTGAGCTCACTGGACATGGGAAAAATGTTGACAGCATTCAGAGGGGTCAGCAAATAACCTCATAGTTCAGGGCAGCACTGGGCAGGCCACTGGCTGGGCTTCCATTCCCTTGGCAGAAGGGGAAGTACTGAGTCACCATGGTCCCACGGCAGCCCTGCAACGGGGTTCTGAACTCCCCACTGACATCTCATGGATCCCCCCATGATGCTCAGCAAGCTGCTTTGTGAAGCTAATTGTGAGAACAGGCTGTATCGAGGTGTACCAGCATCTAAACAGTAGTCCTGGACCAAATCCAAACTGTGGGGTAAACACCTTCCTCACCTGCATGAAGATACATCCAGGCTTCTCCAAGCCAGGTCAAGCTACACAGGGATCCTGCAGCAGCTTTTTACCTGTTGTATTTCTGCCAAATGGGCTTGAAATTGGGCAAAGAGGCTCAAAGGTATGTGTATTAGGAGGGGCACCAACAGCTCAAAAGACCAGGTAACACAAAACTTCTTTTTGCGTTTTTATTTTAATAACTAAACTAACACCTACACAGCATCCAGGAATGGGGAACACACTACACAAAAGTCATATCCAGGCTGCTGGGAAGAGACAGAGCAAAACAGCCCCTCTTCCCCCAGTTTTTAATCCCAGTATGGAACTTAAGTTCCTGGAGTCCTCCTAAGCAGGTTTGATTTGGCACATTCCCACCCTTATTTGGCTGTCTGCTGCAGAGCACAGCCAAGGACCGGCTGATGGGAAATGACATCTTTTCTTCCCAGCCCCTCACAACTGCTCCATGACTGTCTGCAGCAGTTTACAACATGTAATGGTAACACTCTGACTCAGTGGGATGAGACATTTCAAGCTTCTCAGGAAAAAAGAGTCTTAGTCAGATAAATATTAGTAAATTGAGCAAGCTGAGCTACGTGCTATTGCTGATTAATCCATAGCTTGCGTATGGTACAAAAAAAAAAAGGATCTCTGATTGAGCAAAGATGCTTTCTCTGATGCCCTTGTTTAAATTAACCCAAAAGCTCCAGCCTTGCTGCATATCATTTACTGTAATCACCAAACAAACAGCCTTGGTGGCCTTCATCCCCCTGGCTGAGACCTTTCCAAGTGAACTGCCCCTAGGAGAAGACCTTCTTCCACCTGAGCTGGGCCATCTGGAGCGATATATCCAAGCTCCCTCTGTGTTCATGGAAAGACCTGAACACCCCCAAGGGAGACTGAGCCCCGCCCAGGACATCTCCATTGTGGGCAGCTGGCCCTGATGAGCTCCACACCCCTCCAGGAGGTCCTGCCCACAGAGGGATTGGCACCCACCAGCTCACCAGTGGAGTTTGGAGGGACCTAATGGCACCAATTTGTCCCAAGACATTTCTGAAGGAAGAGAATAATAAGGAACTATAGCCAAAAACTTCCCAGAGATACTCTGGAACAGTCTAGGAGGAAAAAAAAACAAAAACCCCACACAAACATTTTAAGGAGTATAAAGATGTGAAAAAATGAAATGAAATGGTAAAAACATGAAAAAGTTCTGCTCATCACAGACTTTCCCCAGTAACAACCCACACCTTCAGTTTACAGCTATTTAGGGATTTTTGAGTTCAAGTTTCCTAGGAGACCCAGTGGTCACTATATTGAGCTCCAGCTAAAAGTGCCTGTGGATACAGCTACGCCCTAATATAAACAGGGAGGACAGCAATTTACAATGCAAGACCATGTGTTTCTCTGTTACTAATCGACTTCAGCTGCCAGGATTACAATGTCAGCCCTGTAAACCAGCTTTTTCCCCTACAGATGTCATGTTGAAATCATTATAATAAAAGCAATTTTACAGCCTTCAGTCTCCACTTCCCTCTGCTGCTGAGAATCCTGTATTAATGCTGGCAAAATTAGGGGTCCTTCTCCAGGGACAGACCCCTGGGAGAGGAGATGCATAGCTCCAGGATTACAGAGGGACAATGGGAATAAACCCAAGACAGCTGCAGAAATGCCAGTACCCTGCAATGGCTAATAGCTGCAGTAGGAGCTCCTGCATCTTTTGGGAGAGGGATGTAATGTTGGGGCCAGCTGGAAACCTTGGTGGAATAAATGCATGGCTAAATCCCACAGAAAGGGCAGCAGGTCCTACTGATGGGCACACGGGGAGAGCTGCCTGTGGAGTTAGACTGAGAAAACCCCCATTTTTTGGGCATTTTTCCTCGGTGTGATCTCTATCCATCCTGATCCTTGACCTTAAAGCATGGGCTGCTCCTGGCAGTGCCTGCATGGCTGCTGTGCTCTGTTACCATGACTCACGTAGCTAAGGCAACCCGATGTTGCCAGCAGCAGGGTACATGACGCCTCATCCTCGGAAACGATGATCAAATCCCTCCTCTGGAGCGGGCACTCACTTCACAGACATGTGTCATGGCAGAGCCATCGATGCAGCCTGCAAGAGCTGGCTCCACCAGCTCATCAATCGAGGCTGAGTGTGGCCATCCCATCCCACACCCATAAAATTCCCCACACGCAGCACACACTCACACGTGTACAGGAACCCCCCGTCAGCAGCTGAACGCTGTTCCCTTCTCCTGGGAGGGGGATGAAGCCACACTTCCATTCCAAATGGCCATTTAGGCTTTTAGAAATGCCCTCAGTAGATTGGAAATTGCTTTGGGGCAAAGCAAAGGGTGGTGCCAGCACGCCTGGCAAGTATGGGAAGAGGGAGATGGACGTGTGGGACAAGGCTCCTGTGACTGAATGTCAGCCTGCTTCCCATCACCTTCCTCTGGTTCACACTCCCCACTGCGTTATTTCCCCCCCTCTTTCTAAGAACAGAGACAAATTCCTAAATTTTGATGTCCTGTATTTGGGGGGCAAGGAAGGGTGAGTGCCTGATGCCTTTATGTTAAAGGCAGCCGTGGTAGTTGTGTTTGGGAGCCCACACTCTGTTGAGGCACAGCCACGGTGGTGTGCTGGGTTGCAAAAACAACAACAAAAATCCCTTCTCTTTCTCTCACTGGTAACACAGTTAAACATCTAAACCCAAACTACAGGGAGTGACAGGTTCCTCCCAGCTGCCAGCCCCAGCTTGGACAGAGACAGCAGCAGCACCTGAGCTGCAATCACCCAAAGCTCCCATTAGCTGCAGCTTGGTTGTGGCCCTTAATTATCAAAGCCATCCCCTGCCCACACGTACTCGCACCACCCTGTGACACTTGTCCCAAGCTCTGGTGCCAGGGCGCGATGCAGGGCTGCATCACATCTCTCACCCCTCTCCCCAGGTGCTGAGATGAAACCAGTGCCCTGCTGTCAGCTTTTCATCTAAGTTATTAACCCTTATTATTTAAAAAATAGGGCAACATAAATATTTTTTTCTTTCCTCAGGCGAAACTAACGCTATATACTTGTATCAGCAGTGACCAGCTACCAAAGCATGCACTAGGATTAGGGCTGTGCTACTTAGTTGTAATTGCCAGGTTTCCTGGACCAGATTGCTCTGAGCTCCTTGCAGCTCTCCATTCTTTCCTGAGAAATGTTCCTATAGGAGATCGCTTGTGATTTGGCTCTGCTGCCCCTTTTGGATTCAGCTACAGTCACCTTTGCTTTCTGTCTCAGTAAATGTCATTTAATTTTAAAACCTATTTTATAGAATTTATGCATGGTCAGCATGCCAAAGACCCTATGGTACTTTAATGTACTGGACTTTCTTTTTATACATTTATTCACTTAACTAACCCATCTTAGGTTAAAAAAAATATGAAGCCTTCATGTAATGGACATAAATTCAAAGCTAGGGTCTCTGTTCAGCAAGAACCTACCTACCTTTTTCCACTGTGAGCAATTTTTTTTTTTTTTTTTTTTTCCCAGCAGTTTTCTAATTTGGCCAGCATAAAGGCAAGTTTACTGAGGTGACAGCTGGGGGTGGCTTTGCACGTTTCAAAATTATGGATAAATGCACAAGAAAAATCACCCAGATGAAAGCAAAAGTGGAAAGGCAGAGACCAAAGTGGTCTGCTGACCCTGTATCTGCAGATACAAGTTTCATTTAAAAGGAAATTCAGGTTCTTTTACTGGGACTTTTGAAGCAAGGTGTGCACAAACATGCCAAGTCCTGCAGCCTTTCCACACCAGGAGCCTTCCTCCAGATGTTCCTTGTGCGCTCCTGATTTGCTGCCTGGTTGGTTTTTTTTTTTCCCTTTTTGAAGTGGTGTCCCATTTCCTGTGCACAAAGACCATTCCCTGTTTCATTTTGGGGCCAGATTGAAAATATCCTAATGACTTCTGCTTAACATGCAGCTCTGCTCCTGCTTGGCTCCAGCTCCTTTATTCTTTTGGGGCCTTTTGGTCAGAAAGTGGTTTCACAGAGCAGACCAGCATCTGCCCTGAAAATGTGGATGTGCTGCCCAATTGTAAATCAGTCTGGGCTGTTCCCTTCACTGAAACAAAATAAATCACACTGGAAAGTGAGATACAGCGCTGGCTCTGTAAAAAGGCTGGAGGCTGAAAAGCCTGAGTGCTCTTTACATGCCAAGCCACAGCTCCACATATGTTCTGCAGTCTCTGCCCTGCCCCACAAGCAAGTGATGGCCACCATGGTCTTTCCAGGGCGATTCCCAGCCCATTCCTTCCTGAAAAGCTCAGTCAAACCATTCCTGGCTCATTCATCAACTCCGGGAGCATCACACAGCCCCCACCCTTTTTCCGAGCCTCCCCACAGATGTGCAGGCTGCAGTGAATTAGCAACGCCTGGCCCTATGCTCTGGCCAGATGAGTGATTTGTAGCGGAAATGGGTTTGGCTCTAGCTCTGATTTGTTCCCGGGAAATGGGCTTCTGACCCTGCCGACATCCCCGGGAACGCTGCCAACCCCTTCAAAGGGGCCAGGCCTCCTTTGCAAGCTCACCTCTGGGGTTTGGCTTGGAAACACCTCCGGAGGTGCTGGTCATTCAAGGAAGGCGATGGAGGAGAACAGGGCTCAAAGTCCAAAGGGTGATGCTGCACATGGCACATACCTGAGCAAATCCTGCTGGAGAAACAGCGTGAACAAGTTCATTAAGCACGGCCCTGCCCTTGGCTGCAGCATCAATGGCTGGGAAGCTGGATCAGCCCTGTGTCAACTATCGTGAAGGAATGACAAAATGAAAGGTGTCCAAGAGGAAGGGACTCTAGGCTCACACGTGCCTCTTAAATATCACCTCCAGCTGCCACAGCCTTTCCTGACTTCCCCATGGCGCTGGGCACTGCCCAGGCTGTAACTGTGGTGCCTTCCCTGGAGGAGGGAATGGGCTAGGGGGGAGAAAATGGGATAAACCCAGTGACTGGAGGGAATAAAAATAAGGGGAAGCAGCGTTAATGCAAAACTGGAGACGTGGGTTGCCCTCAGGAAAGAATGAAGGAAGCTGATGGTGATGGTGCAGAGCTGGTGGGATGCAGGGCCTCAGGTGAAGATGGTGGGCTTGGTCAGGGCCTGGCTGAGTGTCTTGGGGTGACCAGGGGCTGGACTCAGACCAGATGTCCATGGGAGATGGCAGAAACCCACCACAGGCTTGGCTCAGACCCCTCTGCCCCAGGTAGAGATGATGCCGGGGCAGACCCAATGCTGGGAAGATGCCAGATCCAGGCCCCTAGGAACAGAGTGTTGCGAGCATCCTGTCCCCATCAGGCATCAGAGAAGTGGCAGGGAGTGCTCAGGGGGCCGATCACAGTGGCCCCATCCTCACCGCGGGGGGGGCTATCCTGGACGGGCAGAGGAAACGTGGGTGGGGAGGGGGCAGGCAGACAGGACTGGGGTCCCCTCAGACGGCAGCAGCACGGTCGAAGCCCTCGGGGAAGCAGCCCGTGGGGGATGCACCCCCTGCCCACACCCGGCCCACCCGGGGCAGCCTCCAGGACCCTCCCGTTGTCTCCCGGGGTCCCCCCC
>WEIU01010085.1:56504-129394 GCA_013389925.1 Aegithalos caudatus
CACGGCCGTGCTAGCACAGGGATTTCAGGGAGAGCTACCCGGCCGTGCCAGCACAGGGATTGCGGGGAGCGCTGCCTGGCAGTGCTATCGCAGGGATTTCGGGGAGCGCTACCCGGCCCGACCCAGCACAGGGATTTCGGGGAGCGCTGCCCGGCCGTGCTATAGCACAGGGATTTGGGGAGCGCTGCCCGGCTGTGCCAGCGCAGGGATTTCAGGGAGAGCTGCCCGGCAGTTCCAGCGCCGGGATTGCGGGGAGCGCTGCCCGGCCCGACCCAGCGCACGGGGTTTGACTGTCCCCTTTCCCGATGCATCGCAGGGAATTTCTGGTGGGAGCCGGGCTTGTGCAGTGTGCTGAGGACGACGTGGGGGTGGTGGGGAATAAGAAATGGCACTTGGCAGTGCTTTCTTCACAGAATCTGCTAAAAAAAAGAAATCTGTGAAAATAAATGCTCAATGCTTACTCTCCCTTTAAAGCCCCTTATTTTTTTTCCTGTGCCTTGCTGTGCTGCTTGTTTAACTAACCCACTTCCTCTTGCTACCTTTAGAGCATACCACTGGATGATAAACCAGATCGAGTGTCTTGGACTGAAATGGGACAGGGTACCAATGAAGGAAAGCAAAGAAGAGAGCTGGAAGCAGCTTGGTTTTCTCCAAGCCCGTTGTGGCTGCTGAGCAAAGAGCCCTGAGCTTTGCCTGAGATGCATAAAGAAAAACCAAAGACTTTCATACAGGACTTCTAGCAAAGCGTCCACGTGTTTTGAGTGGCACAGCTTTGTGAACTATTATCTTCTATTTATGAGATGCAAGGAAGATTCAACACTGACTGGTGGTGTTAAACACGGTTTAAATTATTTGTAGTATCTATATTTGTATTTATTTTGTTGAATGTCTTTCAGCAGTTACTGGTCTTAATATTGCTTTTGCATTAATGTGTCCATTCCAAATAAATTACTTGAAATGTTCACTTTTTATTACTGTACTCTGGGCTGCAGTAACTTTTGTTGAGACATATCTGTGGATACGGCAGTGGTGAAGTGGCTTTAAAAGAGTGGGTAAGGCTTGGGCTTTTTGGTGCCCTGGACTGGGCAGTGGGAGGTGGAGAAAGCCCAGATAACCTGTTTGTGTTTGACCTACTCTCCCAACCAGGGAGTGAAAATGTGTTGAGGTTCAGTTCTGGTCAGTGGTGGAGATAGAAAAACCTGCCATAGCTTGTGGAAGCGCTCCTCTAGAAGCTCTTTCCCATAAAATCGAGTAATGGCAGCTGCAGAAGGCACAGGAGCTCCCTGCCACAGGAAAATGCTGCTCTTTGTGAATGCCCTGCGTCCTCCCCCAGCCCCCGTAGCTTAGTGCTGTGCTAAGGCACAAAACTGGATTCTTGGTTTTGGAATAAGAGCGCCAACGCTCCATGGATTCCTCAGCTTTGTAGCAAAGCAAGCTGAACTTGCTCTCCTCTCTTCCTTCACCTCTGCAGTCTCTAGACAGAGTTAAATTTCTCCAGGATAACTGAAGAATGGAGGCAGGGTCTTTTCCTATAGCACCCAGACCAAGAAGCTTGGAGAAAAAAATCAGCTGATTTTTTTTTTGGATAAAAGTGTTGAACTTTTCTTTTATGAGGCTCAATTCTCACTAACCTGGGCTTCTTTGAGAGCAATGCTGCAGCACACAACTCAACTCTGGCAGTCAGGACCTGTGAGTGCAGCACGCAAAGAACTTGCTCCAAAGTTGGTCATTTCCAGCAGGTAATTTCCCCTTCCCAATATCAGCACAATTCTTGCAGGAGACTTTGTACTAGAGGAAAATATGTAATTACATAAGCCTCTAGTAAAAGCAAGAGAGACTCAGTACAGGGTGAGGGGAAAAAACCTGGAAGGAGGGTTGGTCCAGATTCTGGAAGCGGCGGGGAGGCTCTGGCACGGCAGCCTGGTACTCGGGGCTTTGCATCCTCCTTGCTCGTGCACAGTCAGGGTTCACACGACTGAGCCTTGGATGTTGCAAACCTCTGGCCACAGCATTGGAAAGCCTTTGGCCTCAGTGCCCCCTCTAAGCTGAGAATGCTGGAGATGCATTTAATGCAGCAAAACAACACTCAAAAGCAGATGTGCTTTACCCCCCATTTTTCTTGGTACTGTTCCAGGGTGCTGAAATAAAGGGTCAAACCAGAGTAAAGGCACTGGCTCCTAATCCGCTCAGTTTCAGTGAATCCAAGAAGGAATGCTGCCTGCTAACAGCTGAGGCTTGGAGGCTGTTGCCTGCCATGACAGCCACTGCTGCAGGGGGGAATGGGAGGAACCTGATAGCTCCAGGGGTCCCATTTGCTCCAGCCTGGCTCCAAGACCTTTGCAAACTGATCTGTCCCTTACTCTAGATGCAAATGTTGACAAAATGGAAGGATTGTTCAAATTGTTTTATTCTAGATTTACGGAATCAAAAATAAAACTCAGGAGTTCATTTCTATAGGAAAAATAAGGGGGTTTTCTTGCGACTTTCTTGCGACTGTTTTATTGGCTTTTCATCTCCTTCAGTGGGATTTTACTCTTCAAGAGGTAAACAAACAAACCTAAATTGATCATTAGCTGTAAATAGCCGAAGGAGGAGACTCCAAATTGTTTATATAAAACTCCACCAATGGTTGGACCCACTGTCCGGGTCAAGGGCTGCACTGAGGCACAAATCCCAAGCATGGCACCTAGGAGAGATGGCAGAGACACACAGGGTGAGAGCAAATCCCAGCATGGAAAAGCAGAGAGGAGCACACAAGATCCCTTCATCCCTGATGCTGCTCCCCTGCAGTAGTAGCAAATCACTTCTTGCAAATAATTTCTTGCATTAATTTATAGTGGTGCAATTAGGATTTGTTCTGGTTAGGGACTCCTGCAGGCACAGAGACGTTTCCACCACCAGCCAGCTCAGCTCTTCCCTGAGCGGTCTGGGCAATCACAGCACTGCCCAAAAGGCAAGGTGGGTGCTCACCACTGCCATCACCAGGGTCCAGGGATGCCTTTGGCACCAGAAGCTGCTGCTGAGTATCACACCTGGCAGGGCTGGTAACTACTGCATGGGATTAGGGATGGAGAGGCAATTTCTAGGGTCATGTTTGAGCCTTCCTAGCAAATCACAACCATTCTTCCAATCTCCTAATTACCTGAGTGGGCTCTGCTCCACCCAAGGTACTACTGCCATTTATTCTCTAGACTGAAACAGAGAATCAGCTCTCTAGCAGAAGTGAGAGGGCCAGGCCGAATGAGGTCTTTAAGAATAAATAAATAAAACCACAGATAAAAGCAGAACCCCCTTGAGATCCTCCCCCACCCCGTTTTGCAGAAGGAGCGGATATTTCCCTTTGGATGGATATGCGAGCCCTTCGCCCGGCTGGGCCGGTTCCCCCTCCAGCAGCCCTGACATTTGCATCCTTAACAGGAACACAGCAGATGGGGAAGCACCTCCAGTTTGGCAAAGGCGAGTTTTTTTTTCCACGTGCAGACAGATGGCTGGGGCATCCCCTGGGACACAAGGCTGTCCCACACACACCCACTATGCTCTCTTGTCCTTTGTTTAGGACAGCTGTCATGTTAAGAGGAGCAGAAAATACCTGGCCAGCCAGCAAATCATTAGCCCCCAACACTGGGAGGAACAGCAAGCTGGCGGCCTATTCAATAAACTGGTGCCCAGCCCTGAAACGATGTTTGCAATTATTTTTTTAGTATCAGTATGATTATTTGGGCTGTTGGCATCAGTTTTCCACTAAGACACATGCTGAGGTGTTGTCATCACACACCCGGGAAGGATGAGGAGAATGCTACGCTGTCCTGTATGTAAGGAGTGGAGTAAGAGTGTGCTATTTAACGTGGGCAGCCACGGGGAGATGATCCCCAGCTCCCAGAGAGAAGAGGCAGCCAGGTGTTCGTGTAATGCCGGGCAGCGACTGCCGGGCTTTTATCAGCGTGCTTAAAATACTTGTGCAATGAGCCCGAGCCAAGGGTGTAACCATGCGGAGAGGGAAATCTCCCGGGAAGCGCGGCCGAGTGCTCCTCCCACACATGGGAACACAAAGGCGATGGGTGGGACCTTGCCTTGACCCTTTGCCAATGGGAACCATCCCACAACCACCAAACTCTCTGGGCAGGTTTTGCAATTATTTTTTCCCCTCTAGGTATTTGAATTAAACTAATTACTACGTGCAATTGCCAAACTGGCTCTTGTGATTGAGGAGGCACTTTTTTCCCCTTTCCTTTTTTTTTTTTTTTTTTNCAGAAATGCATATCGTCTTAAAAGGCTGGGCTCTCCCTGTGCACTTCTCCAACATGTTGCTGAGAAAGATAATTTCTGTTTAATGGGCTTAAATTAGATCCCTCGTGTCAGACGCCCTCGGGCTTTGGGACATTGTAGATCTCCGCTCTGCAGCGTGCCCGTAGCTCTGTGGCAAAGCTGCACATGTGACAGATCTCATTTAAGGCAAGACCTTTAACTGGGAGAAGTCACCGCATCAGCAGAAAATTTCCTGCATTGCTCCGCGCAGCTCTGCCAACGCACGTGCTCACCTTCTTTGTCATAGCGATCCCACCTTCTGCACCTTCCCTGCTCTTTTTTCTCCCTCTCCAGCTTTTTTCTTTTCCTTTTTCCCCATGCCTGGCATGACCTGTGCCGGCTGGGAGCCCATCCTCCCCTCCCATCCCAGATCTCCTCTGCTCCCGCCGGTTTCAGGGCTGGGTGCTGGCGGCTCTCCAAGCCGGGCGACTCCTTTCCAGCTCACATCCTGTTGCCTCGCTCAGATGATGGGGCTGGCCCACATCAGCCACACGCCCATGGGGCAATCGGGTTTAAACATTAGGTCACTGTCGCCAGCGGCCGCCTTTGAACCCGCAAAGCTCAAGCAAAGATGGGGGATTCAGTGCCCCGAGCCCTGGCTGGTTGCAAACTCTCCTCCCCAGGTTCTGATGCACAAATAAAATCAGGACACACGGGCCCGTTACGCACAGAGGCTCTGCTGGGCTTCCTGCCTCCCTCCCTCAGGAAAGGGGGGGATCCGTGCAGGAACAAGACCCCCATTCTTGGGGAAGGACCAGGGTTGACAAGGAGTGCTTGTGTGAATGCAAGTCCCCCTGGGCTCGGGCTGCCCTCCCACCAGCTCATGCGTCCAGCTGAGCAGCACGTGCGTGTGGGGCTGAATTTGCTCTTCCTGCCTTTGAAGATGAAGAGAAGGGGAAAAAAAAAAAAAAGTCAAAGGGAAACTAATTAAATCATTTCTGGTACCTTTGCTTGTGCGCAAAGCCTGATCCTTTGAGAGCAAGCAAAGAGCAAGTGCCAAACTCATCAGCCTTGGAAGGAAGTGACCTTGGATCGGATCTAAAGCAGGTTATGGGTGCAAGGGATGGTGCCGTGCCACCTCCCACTGCTCCGTTTCTGAGCTGCCTATTTAAAATGCAAGGATGGGTGACTCAGTGTGCAGCCAGGGCGGACAGGCTACACTCCTGCAATGCCTCATCCATCCCAGCCCCGTGCTGAGATGGACACCTGAGCTCAGCCCAAACTCCAGCTCCTTCAGAAAGCCTTTTCCTGACCCAGAGAAAGTCTCCATGGGTTCTACAGATTGAAAGCTGACCAAGAACATCAGGAAAAGCCAGGAGCAAGGCTCAAAAGTGATGCTTCCAAAGGAAAATTCTCAATGTGCGATTTCCTTGCTCTTATAAAAGTTGTTGCAAGGAAGTGCTAAGGTTTTCAACACAGCGACAGCAAAGCTTTTCCATAAAACCAGATTTCCACGCTCCTAGTAAGGGATTCTAATGTGCCACAAAAAACCTCTCTTTGTGGAGCTGGTCTCAGGCTCGCAGAGGAAGGAGCAGCCTTTAGGCTGCTGCATGCATGGGTGGAGCAGCCTTTGCGGGGTGCCACCCACGGCCAGGGATGGATGGCAGCATTTTAATGGCTGCATTTCTCTGCGAGACACCCACGCTGTCACTGCTGCAGCTGCTGGGGAAAGGCAGCCTGCCGGCTCTGCTGTGTCAGGCATTCCTGCCTTCGCCCCGGCTCCTGCCCCGTACATCCCAAACAAGCACATCTCTCTTCCCCCAGAAATGCTGCAAGGAAGAAGCCCAGTTTGAAAGGTGAGGGCCAGGAAGCAGTGGCAGAGACAAGGTTTTCCCCCAGTGCCAGAAGGCTCTGTGCCAGAGCATCCCTCTGTGGCATGCCCAGTTTTGAGCCAGCTGTAACTCTGCATTTGTAGTAGCATTTGGCATGACATCAGCCCAGCATGGACAGGCAGGGGAAAACTTTCAGTAGCATCCCCTGATGACCTGCAACCTGCTCCTGAGTATCTGCACAGCTCTGCAGGCTGCTTCCATCCTGCCCTGCTGTCCTGCTCCACCATGAGGAGACCATCCATTCCACCAAGGCACAGGCTGGCCTAACAACATATGCAAGCAGGGAGCAGGGTGAGGCAACTAAACCCATTTTCCTCTCTGACCAAAGCTTGCCTCCAGGCTCCAAAAGCTGAGCACTGCTCTGGTTTTCCTCACAAAACCCCTTTGAGAAGAGCCTGGATGAATTCCAGCTTGGTTGTATGTCCCAAAGCCACTTGGTGCCCTTCCCCCCTGGCTCTCCCTCACATGAACATTGCTCCAAGCCATGAAGCAGCAAATTTTCTTCCTGGCTGAGCAGAGGGGCTGAGACTCTTCCCAGGGAGGTGAAGTCTGGGGATAAATTGTTCTCACAGGTGGAAATATCCCACTTCAAAATCACAGGCTCCCAGCATTTGTAGGAGATGTAGTGAGTCAGCTCTACAAATAAACTACTGAAGTGATTTTCACAAAAGCTCTTTACCCAGAAGCATCTCAAAAGTGCTTTATGAACTTCACTAGTGGGCTGTGTAATCTACAGCTCCCATTCTTGGTAGGGTCTGTGCAGAGGTAGCTGCTCAGACAGCTGTTAGGGAAGATGAAGGGTGCAGACTGGCATCCTAGAAAGCCTCAGCTAAAGCAGAGACACTCTTGGGTACCTGCTCTGGGAGCAAACCCTGGAAGGGCTTAAGCAAAAGACATCAAACTGGGTTAAGCCAGCTCCATCCCTGCACAAACTCAGCCAGGCTCCCATGACAGTAATGTAGGCATATTTCCCTCAGCAACAGAACTAAAGCCCCAGGTATAAAGATTTAAGTGTCTACCACTGCTGTCTTGCACAGAGAAATACAGGAACTCTGACTGAATCAAGGCCAAAACAATGAGAGGGGGCAATTATTGCATCAGGCAAAGCATGTTTGCAAAGAGTAATCCAGAATCCCCTCCTGAGATACCCTAAGATAAAAGGTGTGAACAAGCAGTCCCCTCTGACACTGTCACAGTGGAAGAGCAGCATTTTTTGGTGTTTTTTTTAACATACCTTGGCTTTCCGTGGAAAAGAGAGTTTGAGAAAGCCTTCCTTTTCTGTGATCACCACTATGGATGCCAGCAGGCAGCAGAGGAGTGGGAGCACTGGGCTGTGGGATGCTTGCTCAAGGTTGTTCAAGCCTGTCCTGTATTATCCCCACCAGCCCCCTTCATCTGCTCTGCCAACACCCATGGTGTGCCCAGCCAGATCCAGGTGCCCACCCAGCGCTCCTGAGGCCCCAGTGCTCCATAGCTGTGGTGGGAGCTGGGAATGGACTCAAAACTGACAAAATATCAGTCTGAGCTTCTCTGATGAGCCTTACCAGTGTCGGAGGAGGGCACAGCCTTGGTGAGGATGCTGTCAGTGATGGTGGCCAGCACACTGAAGGCGAACACCAGCGGCACCGCAATGATGCAGTAGTGCCACACGGTCCTCATCAGGGCCTAAGGGACAGGACACAGACCACAGGTCATTACAGAGCACAAACGGGGACTTTGTGGCAAGAAACAACCTGGAAGAAAATCACGAGTCAAACCCATGACTTAGAGAAATGGTGGGAGCCACAAATGATAGGTGGTGGTGTGGCTCTGGCCCTTGTGGGGTCTTTCACAGCCTGCCATTTGTCTGCAGTGAGTTATTCCAAGCATGCAGAGCAAATGATACCCTACAATCTGGCAGCACGTTTCCCCGGCACTGCTGTGGGTATTTTTAGCATCTGGGAATTTGTGACGTCCCTGCACCCTTCCCCCTGTCTTCTGTCTTCTGTCCAACTCCCGAGGAAATGTTGCACAGCAGATGTATGTGGTGTACTTCAGGAAGCTTCCATTACTTATACAAAACAGCCTAGAGAAGGCTTTTTGGTTCATTATCATAAATAATTAAAACTAAACCGAGCCTGTCAAAATAAATGAGCACGGTGCATTATGTAACACCGTACCTTTGGGATTTCTAATCCTGTTCTGCTGCTTGCCTGCAAATAAATTCACCAAATTCAATAATCTGGAATAGGTTTTCTGGCCGTGAGTGCACATTAGTGAGCATAATTAGGGAGAGTAATGATTTTGTTATTGCACATGTTCCTAGCGGAGACATCCCTCCAGCTGTTTAATGCTGAAACAAAAGCGGTGAGGCTCCCTAAGCTGTGGGGCTGGAGCAGCTCCCGGCTCATTCACAAGCCCTGCTGGTCAAATGAATGGATTTCTCTGGGGCATGGAAAGGAAATTCCCCCTTTATTGCAAGTCTCCTGCCCTAACCCATGTCTCAAGGTGTGTTATTGTGGCTGGAGAATATTTCTGTCACTGGTTTAGCCAGAAGTTTCATTCTCTGGAGTTCTCTGTCCTAAGATCTGGTCCCTGCCTCTCGGCTACAGAAGATGGAGGAGCCCAGAGACATTGCTCACTAATGACTTGGAAATGTTGAGGTTTATTCCTGGTTCCCCTCTAGAATCACACACAGCCAGGTTTTTCTCCTCAAAGGGGCTCTTTGCCTACATTTTGGTTAAGATCTAGGCACTTCTGATTAAGGAACCAGAGAACAAAGACAGAGGAACAGGTATTTGGTACATAAACAAAAGGAAGAAGAGTAATTCCTTGCTAGGGCAAATGTCATTGCAGGACAACATTGCGGAGCTCATAGAAAAAATCAGTTTTAATCCCTCCTGCTTTGTACAGCCTCCCTAACGGGCTGGAGCAAGCGAGCAGAAAAGAGCAGAGGCATATCTGTGTCTCCTGTAAAACAGGGGGAAATGGCTCCCCACTTCCCTGGGGCTGAGGGAGAACCGAGCCAGGCAGAGCCCAGTCCCTGCTGCTCCTCAGCTGCTGGGTGGTGTGAGTAGTTTTTTTGAGGTGAGCAGATCTGCAAGCATTTTTTCAGTGAGAGGCAGAATCAGGAGTCTCAGCAGACAACTCGAAAAACAAATGCCTGGGAAATGCAGGCAGTGAGGCAGGATGAGGCACAGCCATGCCTTCAGACAAAAGGAAAAACTTCCCCATCGCATCTGCCAAGCCCTCCTACAGCCCTGCCCACGCTCTCCCAGCTCACATCTGCAGATCAGACACTGGTTATCCTCTCCTTATCCAGGTGTTATTGCTGAGCTCCCAGCCCACCCCCTTCCCTTCTCCAGCTGCCTGTTGCTGGGAACATCCTGCAGCCTCTTCCCAGCTGCAGCTGGTGCCAGCCTTCCAAAAAGGCTTCAGCCCACCTCCCCTCCCTGTGATATGGGGAGGGGTTCTGGAGTGTCTTTTACTAACAGCTAGCCTTTCTCCTCACTTCCACCCTTCAGGGAAGGGAACTGCTGCATTTGGAGGCCACTGCAAGGGCACAGCAGGTGGGACACTCCTCCATCAGCAGCTGTGAAGGATTAAAAGCTTCACCCAGGAACTTCTGCATTTGGGGCTGCTGCTGTGACAGCACTCATCCCCAGTGAGACAGAAAGCCACCCCGAAGCGGATGTTTTCTTGGCAGCCACTTGGACAGAGCACTTTTTAACAAGGCATCCCGGCAAAGAGGCTCACAGCTGCGTTTGCCTATGAATAGTTCTCATGGGGAAGTCACTGCTGACCCTTGTCCCCAGGCCCGTGCTGTCAGGATGTCCACAGCCCTCTGGGCTTGCCATAATTACCAGCTTTAAGATGATTTCCCTTCCTGGCTCCTGGTTCTCCTCCATGTGCAGCCAATGTGAGTCTTCCTGCACTGGGACATCTGTGCTACCCCTGCACTGCCATCAAGGCTTTCTCTGCTACCTCCACCTGACTCCAGCCTTCCCTGGAGGTCAGTGCACAAAAGCCATATAATTGATGTTGCTGCTCTGCCTGCTTCACATGGGACTGGGCTTCATACAAGGATTCAGTCCCAGCAGCACCTGCCCTGCCCCTGGCTGGGGATGCTCATCTCTCCAGATGGGCCTGGTCCACCTTGGTCCCACCTAATTGCTCCCACCCATGACCAAAAAACAGTGGTGAGATCTTCAAAGTCCTTTGCAGGCCATGCTGAGGAGCATCAAGCTCTGTGCAGATGTCCCATGTTAAGGGGGCATATTGATTTCAACCAAAAGAGCAGGACACCAGTTGGAAGAGACCCTCCCCAAGCATTCTATACAGAATCCCCAGGAGCCTCAAAAACCCCAGAGAGAGGGACCACATTCCATCTGCAGAGCCAGCCCTCGATCTGCAGCCATCCTCCCTTTGCAGCCTCATCTCAGACACAGTTTAGCCTCAGATTAGCTAAGGTGTGTAGGTGCCTCATCTCATCCGTGTAGCTGGGAACCACAAACCTCAGCACCCTCCAGGACTTGGCCCTGACCTCCCCACGGCTGCGGTACAGTTGTGGGAATGGCACTCATCCTCCCTGCAGCAGTGGGAGGATGCCACCAGCATCTTGGCAGCAAGGCTCAAGGCCAAATCCTGCAGGGAATGTTGAAAGGCTGATGCAGCTCAATTGTCCTTTGGGTCCACTGCACTGACAGGGAATGTGAACATCTTTCCTCCATCCCCATGGCCCAGGCAGAGCTATCAGTGCCCTGAACATGGCTTATCTGAGTAAACACAGTTCTCAGCAAAGCTACCTACATCCACTCAGTTTTCCAATTGCTGTTTGAGATTGGCATCAAACATCGCCCATGCGGACACAACCAGCAACAGCTAACATCACTTATCCCAAAATGGAGGAACAAAATTACTGCCTTGCTACCTCCTTCCTCAAATACTCTCATGTTGGGGGATTAGACAAAAACAAAACCCCAGAAGGAGCGTGCACAACCTCTGCTGTCTCACTTCAATATACAACTGCAGTGATTTTTCCCCACCGTAATCTTCATTTACTTTCTGGGTAGGCCAGGAAGTGCAGTCGCTGACAAGACCAGGCCAGGATTTCTGTGCAAATCCGGTGACTCAGGAGGGACTTAGTGAGTTTCTGTGCAAGATTAATATATTTTTTAATCCCCATAACTATTACTCACAGGGCTCTTTATCACGGTTTGGCGCAATGCTGACGTCGAGCGCGGCTCTGTTTGCGCAGAGGCCCAGGAGAGCTGGTTTTCCCTGCCCCAAAGACCACCCAAGGGAGCCAGAGGTGGCATTTCCAGGGGCAGAGCTCACAGCCAGGTGTCACAGACCTTGTGTCACTGCTTGTGACATTATTAAAGACACTGTGGGTGGTTTCCCACCTGCCTTACCATGCCTAGGCCCACGCCGGCAAAGACCAAGACGCTGAGTCTCAGCAGGGTCATCTCCGTGCAGCGGCTAGAGAGTTTCCCAACCACCAAGCCCTGGACAATCTGGCAAAGAAACACATAAGCACCATTAAGCCTGATATAATAATTTAAACAAACTCCAAAGAGAATTGCTACTTTCTTCAAGCAAACAGGTTCTTCCGTCGGGGTTCCCTTGACAAAAAAGGACCTCGCTGCCACAGAAAATGACTGGAAGGTATGATCCATTATTTCAAGTGTTTTGCCTTCTAGGGAGAGATCCATCCCATCAGCTGGAAGTTTTACTCAGGGTGTATGCCTGAGTTTACCATCAGTGCCTACTCAGCAGCAGTGACTGAAACTTTCTAAAAACGCTTGCAGGTAGAACTTGTGGTGTGTTTGTGAAATGCAGTTAACACTACGGTCTTCATTCTTGGCCTTCATCCTCCCCAAGGAAAAACTGTTCACTTGTAAGCAGAGGAGGAAAATGCCTGTACCTTCTCTTGCCATTATTTTAAACTATAAATATACAAATTGGGTGGTTCATAAATTTTAGGCAGGAAACAAGTATGACGGAGATGCTAATATCCAGTCCCAGCAGGACACGCAGATGTAAAGGATGGAGAACTGGTTCTACAGATTTTAAACAAAAACTGTGGGGGTGGGGGAGGGAAGGAAGAACAAAATATTAAAATCCCAGAAATTATGTGACTTTTCCAGCACTTTGCAGAGCAAGGATTCCTTCTTTTATTTATCTGTCCAGCGTCTCCCATACTTCAGGTGGTCCTGGCCCAGGTGGACATGAGAGGAGAGAGGCTGGAAGAGATCATGCTAAAAAAGTCTGAGTGCAATACAGGTAAGAGACAGATAGGAAACTACTGAGTTTTCCCTGCCTTGAAAGGGTTTGTTTGATGCAAATTAAAACCCCTCTGACTTGAAAGGAGAGCTGTAGTTCAAAATGCTTCTTCGTTTGTTGTCTTTGGTGGGCTTTGTTTCTGTGGCAGTCCATCCTGGAGAAAACTTCAATGGTCTGCTTGGACCAGGAATGACACTACACTACACTCAGCCTGGCTGTGTTAGTCCTGAGGCAGAAACCCAAAGTCAGCTGAAAGGAAATGAGTGCAAAATAAATGAGAAAATAAGTTATCAAACAGAAAGGAAATGTTAATCTATAATAACAGTCCAAAAAAAAAAAAAAAANTAGAGTGAAAATGAAGTTGACATTAAAAACAACAGCTACAAAATTAATATATACCCAACAGCATCCAACTGAATGAAAAACCATCAAAATTCAACCTTTCACTTTGCTTCAGAGCACAAAGGGTTTTTGACATGAGGGCCCTTGACACCAAGAAGACATTCTGGCTCCTGCCTCCTTTTGTCATAGTCCCAGCCTTTGTCCAGGCCCTGAGAGCGTGGCTCAGGTGTGCCCAGCTGCCCCGTGACACTGGCACAGCCCTGCGTGTCCTTCCCGCGTCACGTCACCTGTCAGGCGGCCTCCGGGACACTGCTGGACCTGCACGAGGCTTGGACAATGCCTAGGGTGACCTGAGTCATCCTGACCAAAAGCCCTGCCACGAGAGGAGGCTGATACCAGCTCCAGCAGCTCCTACTCCAGGGGTGGGTGGGGAAGCCACAGAGTGACGCTCCATTAAGCTGAGTGCTCCAAAAAGGGAGAATCGTCATTAACTTTTTGCAACTTCCCAGTCCCTCCTACAGCTGGGGCTGTGCTGAGTCACATGGGATGGGGGCTGAGCCTTGTCACAGGGCATGGATTGACTCAAGGGTGGCATCACCCAAACCCTAGTTCGGCTCTGCTGAGCCATTGGAGGAAAGGAAGCATTTCCCAATTTGCCCAGACTTGAATGGCATATTTTATTGGGAAGCACCATGCAGGCACAGCCCAGTCCCTGCCCTTCCTTGAGTCACTGGGGTATATCATCAGCAAGGTCCCTGGTCTGATGGCCCTGGGAGTGGCATTCCCAAAGGTGTTGCCATCGCTGCACACGAGCCCTTGCGTGAAGGCAACAAGCACCACTGCAGCAGAGACAGGCTCTGAGCAGGCAGGACCTGGAGCTCTGTGGAATGAGCTGTCCTCAGAGTCAGCAGAGCAAAGGGATGGTCCTCCTGCCAGTGCTGGCATTCCCCATGGGCTTTCCCACCACTTGGGCTGTGGCAACAAAAGCACAAGGTAAAACATCACTGCTGAATCAACCAGCTTGGCAAGGGGACTATTTCCAAGGGCAAGAATGAGCCCAAGTCACCTGCTTTCCCCCTGGGGCTGGGCAGCAATCCTTGGGTTGTACAGTTGGCAGTCCCCCCATGGGCTCTCTGGGCTGCCTGCCTTGCTCCCCAGCACGGGCCCCACTGATCCAGCCATTAGCCCCTGGCAGGCAAGGCCAGGGATCATCAAATAATCATGATTTTGGACACCTTGATTTAGGCACTAGACCAGCCTTGATTTAGGCACTAGATAATATTTCCAGTCACCTGTAACTCCGACCTCACTTTCCAGTCTGAATTCAGACCTGAAAACCCATTACTTCCAATTTGCAATTTTCCCTGAGTGCAGAGCTCCCGGGCTGGCATGAGCAGCACCCTCCTGTGCAGGCACATCTGGGAAGGTGAAAGGTGGCTCATGTGCACTCTCCCATGTAAAATTTTGGACATGTGCTGCCAGTTTACCAGGAGGTAGTGGGAACATCTCGGGTGACTTGTCCATCACCACTCCCATGGACAAGCTCTGGTAGCTGATAAGTGGAGTTTATCCTTATTTTTATTCTTACTGGTATGTTCTGGGCTTTTTCCTTGCACAGAAACTCCCCTTGAAGATCGACTTCAATGGGCCTTACCCTCCTGCATTTCATTTTGCCTGGATGGTGCTTGCCTTTGTAACCTGACCTCCTTTGAAGTCGGGGGAAGAGCCAGTGTACCTGGCTGGAATGCCTTCTGCCATCAATAAACAAAAGAGAGAGGAAATTGTTTGCAAGTGAAATAACAGGCACTGCCTGTGGCTGTGTACATGTCACAGGAAAAACCAACTCATCTTTTTTTCCTCCCCCCTCTCCTTCTTTAAAGGCAAATAAGTCTCCCAATAAATGCATAAGAACAGCCAAATCTCTGCTCATCATTTTCTGGATTCACCAAGCCGGAGATTTGTTACACCAGTCCAGCAAATCACATGGAACAATATTCTCTTGCCTGTATCACTGCATTTGGTTTCTGGGAAAACAGCTGCTCCCATTTGCTCAGAAAGGCCAATTACCCATTTGACTGTTAACCTCTAACAAATTTCAGGGGCCCCTTGCAGGATGGAAAAGATTGCTTGCATTTGAAAGTCCAAGGGCCAGTTTTTGGAAAACTTCTGAAGTACCAGCCTTGCTGCACGGAGCCTCTGCTGAGCTGACTGGCACCTGCAAGGAGCTGACCTCACCTGTGGAGGTTAGAGGAGTTATGCAGATGCTCAGCTACTCTGAGGACGTGGGACTGTGTTAAAGGTTCTCCCATCAGCACCGATTGAAAGCTTGACAGAGCACAGCAACAAAATAAATTCCCTTTCACCCGGCAGCTCGGAAACGCAAAGCTGTGAGCAGGTCGGAAAGGCAGACACAGCAGGCCAGATAAGCTGGTACAGCCTGGCAGAGAAGATGCAGGGCCCCATCCCGAGCAGAGATCGCATGATTCACATCAGAAGCAGCCTCCCACGCCCTGGACCCGTATCTCTCCTTTGAAATTGTGCCGGCTGGCAGTTCCCAGGCCAGCGCCGGCTGGGGAGGGACCTGCCGGGGCAGACACGGGGGTCAGCACAAACCACTACTGGGGCTTTTCTGCACGGCTGAACGTGGGGAAGAGCCCTGGCTGGGCGGGAAGGGAGCTGTGTTACTGACACAGCGATGCCTGAAATCCCTGGAGTGGCTCAGGTCGTGTGGAGCAGCAGGAGAACGGTGGGACTGGAGGAGGGCGGATGGCGAGGACCAAACTGCTGAAGGCAGCACTTTGCCAAACGGGGGGAAGAGGATGGTGTGTTTTGCAAACTCCAGCCTAATCGCTTTCTTTCCCCCTCCAACCCACCCCCCTCTACAGATATAAATCCTTCAAAGCGAGGAAACTGGAGAACTTTCTGTTTGTTGTTGCAAGGTCCTTTCACAAAGTGGGTTTTCCCCCTAGGCATACCTGGCTGTAATTAAATCCCCGGCTCTTTAATCATCTCTTTTGCTGTGCAGGGGAAAAAAAAAAAAAAGTGAGAGGGACAGACTGGTGATAAGATGATACACAATGTAAATCTCTCCTCCAGGAATCTCTCTCATCTTTTCAGGATCACTCCGTACCAACTTGTCCCTCCAGAAGCTGCACAGCTAGAGGTGGAGTTTGTATAACAATACAAATTTAAATGCAGTAAATAGAACAGATGTCTTATGATTTCTTGATCCTCAGGGTTATAAATATCTACCCCTTTGTCCCACCCAGAGTTTTGTTTGGAGAATTTTGCTTTGGATTTTTTTTTTTTTTTTAGAGAAAAAGTTCTTAAAGGAAACTTTCCCCCACCCCCTCCCGTGGTTTGAAATCTAAGCATCAGATGTGACTTGAGATATCAGCCAGGGACTCCAGGTATTTCACTTGCCTAATCCTCCAGCAGCATTTTCCAAGCCACATACTACACCTGGAAGATCTCCATGCTATCACATTTGCAAACTCTAAAAAGAAAAAAAAAAAAAAAAAGTCTAGGCTCATTTCTGCCTATTACCTAAAATTAAATTATTTTAAACCGTTATGAAATTAATATTCTCAGGAGGGAGATTGAATAGCATTTCACACTGCCAGGCATTCACTATGAGGGAAATTTCATTTGCACGGCTTCTCAGATGAGAGGACGCTGGGAGCCCAGCCCTGGAGGACAGAGGGATTGTGTCCCTGATGGGCTCTCACAGCTCTTGCCTGGAGACCTACCAGTGATCAGATACAGACGCTTCAAGCACATCCTGAGCAAGGGAATCTCTGCAGTGCAGGCTGCCTGGTGCAGAGGCAGCTCTCCTGCTGTCTGCCTTCCTCTCCCCATTTCCTTATCTCCCACACAGCTTTTCTTCACCTGGCACAGCCCCATCTCATCACACACTTCCAGGGAGCTTCAAGAACCACTGCAGAGACCTGGATTGTTTGACTTACCCCCATGTGCTATTTTCATTTCCCCATCAGTCCATTCCAGCCTCGGTCATATTTCATTTTCTAAGCTACAACTCTGTTTCCTCACCAGGCAGTTCTTTGTCTCAATGTTGCCTCACTGCCTTCCCACACCCCCTTTTCTGGCCTTGCCTGGCTGTGTCCTGACCCAGACACCAGCCCCCTTCCCACCCTCACTGCACTTCAGCCTGCCCCACACCCTCCCTGCTGTATCCCCTGCTGATGGATGATGCTCACAGGCTGAAGTGAGGCTGGGGAGCTCTGGATGGGACCCCTCAGGTGATGCCTGAATTAGTGGTGTGTCTAAACTAACATCCTCCATCTGCAAAGAGGGCAAACACCTCACCTCCTGCAGGGTCTGTGTTTCTGTGCTGGTTCTCCATGCAAAGAGCTGTTTGAGATAGCAATGACAAAGAACTTGAGCTGCCTACTTAAAGTTAGGTGGACTGACTCAAAGCCTCTCAAAATCTCCTCTTCTAGGTACTCTGCAGCTGGCTTGAATGAGAGGGATGAGGAGAAACAGATTCTTACAGTGCATTGGCCACTTCTCACCACAGCAGGTCAAATGAGGTTGGGAAGCTGAAAAACTAGATTAAGCAATTGGAGCATAATATCCTTGGGGTGGGAGAGGAAGGCAGGAAGACACCATCACTGTTTGAGTCATCCTGGGGTTGCTGATCAGGCTGGGAAAGGGAGCTGCAACATTGTCTTCTGTAAGAGGAATATGTAAGTTTTGAGAATGTTTCATTTAAAAAATAGAAACTACAATAACACAAAGAAATAATTTCCCCCTTAATTTCTTTGATGTCCTCTTCCAGCTAGAAAAATGCTATCTTTTTCAAGTCCAGGAAGAGATGCAAACATGGGGGACAGGTTTCCTCTAACAGGAGGGCTCAGGGCAAGTCCAAGAGGATGGGAAAATCCTCTCACAATGATTTACAGAAAGGCAAACTAAAGAATAAAAAAAAAATCAAAGCTGAGTATCTGGTTGATGAAATTCACTGAAAATTACATTATATTCCTTATGAATAAAGCTGTCATTTACTCAGTGAAGTGGGGAAGCCAGTCAGCAGATATTAATCATCGTTGGCCTATCCAGATTGGTGGAATTCCCTTGCACCTTAATCTGCATTTGTATCTCAGCAGAATCAATTCACTGCAGAGCAGAAACAAATGCATCTGAAATGCCAGCTTAGGCAACACAAGCAGCTCTGGGGCTCAGCAGGACAGAGCCAGCACACAGCTATTCCCTCCCTGCTAGAGCAACCCAAACAGAAAGCAGCCATAAAATATTACCCCAGACACTATCTGCAAGAGATATCTTTGGGTGGTTCTAGAGAGATACCTGAAAGTAAAGACATGAATACATATATATTAATATATTTTCAAAATAATTTAAAAGACTGAGAGTGAGAGTTTAATTTGGTCCAGTTGAGGACCTTGCCCTGCATAAACAAGAGCAGAATTTGGAACTGCCACTGGAAAAGTGTAAATAAGTGACAAAGCAAAAAGCAGTGCTTTGCAAGCTCTCAGGTGAGATGGCTTTGCTGTCGCCAAGAATCAGGTGTCCTGGGATTTTTATTTTTTTTTTTAATAGAGTGTTTTTCCCTCTTTCCATTTTGGTGTTGACAGTGAATGCACCAACATGAAGAAAAGTTTGCACCCTATGACCAATTCATTCCTATATTTCTGATGTCCAGAGGCATGCACTGTAGAACAGGCATAGCAATATGGATAGAAACTGCATGGATGTATGAAAGAAAACTGCCTGGCTGATAAAAGCCAGTTTCTATGTCAAATGTCCCAAGGCAAAGACTTCCCAGCAAAATAAATGCTGCACCTGAACCTGGAGGCCCTGCTGGGTTGGATTGTGGCAATAGGAATGAGTGGCCTCTGTGGGATGAAACTCTGTGACTCTGGGAAGGGTCAGGTCCCTGGTTAGCACTGGCATCTGATCATCCCTTAGGAAAAAGAGTGGAGGTTGTAATTCCTGTATCTTCCAGGGCTGTGTCTCTGTGTGGGGTGCCCCAGCATGGCAGAGGAGGTAACCTTATCTACAGCAGTTTCAACCAAACTAACCTGGGGAACAATGGCAGGGAAGGCAGGCAGATATTCCAGACATAACAGCAGTGTCCTCAAGACAGATATCCTGGACCTAACAGCAGTGTCCAGGCTCCATCTGGCAACACAAAGCCACTCCTTACAAGAGCTATTGCTGCCCACGTTACCCAACTCTAAACAAGCACACCACAGCCATGCTGCAACTCCAGATTTCATTTCTGTGTATGTCACAGGGATTTAACTGGTATGTCTTAAGTTAAAAGCCCAGCTGTGGGAAGTCCTTCTGCATTCAAATGGGGAAAAAGATATGGGACAGTGACTTGGCCCCTCTAAACCCTGAGTGATTCCTGGTCTAGGAGGCAGCATACAAGGCTAACATAGGGAAAGCCTCTGGAAGCAGTGGAGTTTGGGTCAGAAGCTGGCTTTGGAAAGCAGCTGCTGATCACCCCACTTTTCTCATTGTTCCCATACTGTGGACCAGAAAACTGGTCTTCTTTCCAAAGAGGCTGAATGGGGCTGCATTCAGCTGGTTGAAGATGTCCACAGGACCAAGAGACAGCTACTCCAAAGCCACCCTCACAGGAGGAATGTGGCAAAGGCACCGTCTCCTCAGCTCCAGCCACTTTACTCTGCAGAATCCAGCTGCTGATGTACAGCCATGCCTGGTGGCTGCTCTACAGAGATGCCCACATTTGGTGAGACCAGGCCCAAGTGACTGGCAACACCATGCCAAATCCAAATCACAAAGGAAGCAGCTTAAGCTGCCCTTCCCCAAATGAGAGGCTCTTCCAGATCCCACAGGAACTCTGTGGCAATGCCCAGGAAATGAAGAGGATTTAATAACAAGACCACTCTCCTTCAGGATATTGCTCAACTTGCATTCCTACCTTGGGGCTTGGTTATAACCATCTGCTGCTCTTTCTGCAAAATCATTAAGCCTCTTCCTCCAAAAGGAACACTCTGCTATAACACAACACTGCACATTTTTGACCCTGTTACTGCTTAACTCAGCTGACTTTTCCCTTTCACCCATTTTGGTTGTCTCCTAACCATGCTAACCATGTTCCATCACCTGCCTTTCTGTGCCTTTTTTTTTTTTTTTCCTTCTTTCTTTTTTTTTAATTTTCTTTTTCTCTTTTTTGGGAATAACAAGCTTGCTGTGTTTGTTTCCATGCAGAAGAAACAAGTTCTTCTACACTGAAGGGACCTTCAGTGGAAACACCAATAAGGTTGTCTGCTTTACCTGAGTGTACAGGGTTTACTATATAAATGTAAATCAACTAACCTACACTAGGAAAAAGTCAGCCAAGGCACCTTAGCTTCAATGTAAGTTTTGTTACAAAACCCAGGACATATCAGTCCAAGAAAATTTTAGCTCTACAGCTTAAAAATCCACAAAGAGGGACAAGGGGAGGGAAGCTTTCAGGATATTCCTTGCTCCAATTTTTTCCTATTCTAAGGAATAGAAGAAATTTGGAGCCACTTCTCTTTTTGAAGCTAAATGCTGTATGGCAGAGCTAGGATTTTCCAGTCAATAATGCACCTGGATTTGGAAGAGCACGTGTCCAGAAGGTATTGAACTAGGTAACAGTGTGGCAAGCTAATCTGTCTGAGGGGGGGACTTGCACTTCACTTACCATTTGAAGAACACCAAAATATGACATCAGATATCCAGACTCCACTGCTTCCAAGCCAAAGAAATCCATAGAGATGATGGAAAACATAATCATGAACAAACCTGGAGGGAGGGTCAATGCAAAGAATACATCAATACACTTGCACTGCATGTAATAGCCCAAGCCCTGCTCCCAATCACCACCAGTCCAAGTCAGTAGCTCTCCCTGGGTTTGCCAGCACTGGGTATAAACATGAGCAGAATCCTATTCAAAGTCATTGTAGTAATTTAATCTTTAAATGTTAACCTTTTTATCCCCCTTACTTTCATCTTTAAATAATGTGACTATGTAGGCTGTAGTTTCAGCTGTTAATTATAAACTGGTAAATATTTGTATCACTGAAGCCAGGCTAACCATTAAGACAGCAAGAAAACATTTGTTCAGACAAGACTGTAACCATAAAAATAATCTGATTGGATTCCTCACCCCTTTTGCCTGACTTCAGATGTTCACTGTGGGGAACAGCCCAGTGACATCAGCCAAAATGCAGTGGTTTCACTGCACATCTCAGCAACAATGTCTGGGGCACGTGAAAAGCTTCTTGTGTGGACTGAGAGCGATGTCAACACAAGCAGTCAGGAAAGTATGGACAGAAGGAGCACAGACCAGGTCTGCTTTTCAACTGAGGCAATTTCTGGGAAGTGTAGCAGAGAACATCCACTCAATCTCCAATGAAAATACAATAGCGTGTGTTTCCCCCACTGCCAAACACACACAAATACAGGCGTGCTTGCACATGCTCCCATCCTACAGAGAGAGACAGCAAATTCAAAATATTATGTCAAAACACTGCACTTCAAGTGAGGTGTGGGGTAAGAGTCTGCTGCTTCCACTAGTGTCTTGTGCACCTGAGATGGAGCAAGACAGTAAGAAATTGGGGCTCTCTGCCTGTGAAGAACCTCACGATGTGCCCGTCAGAGATCACTGATCCTTCTGGGAGAGATCAGATGGCTTTTAGCAGTGCTGCCTTTCCTTGCAAGATCCTCTGAGTTATAATGACTGGCTAAAAAGGGAGCTGTGTTCCTCTCCTTCCTCTAAAAAACAGAATCCAGGAGGCAATGTGTGAGGGCTGAGAAGACAGCTGGTGTCCTGGCAAAGTGACATGGCATGGGGAGGATTTGCCAGCTTTTCCTGGAAAGATGAAGAGCGCGATTCCGGATTGCTGGTTAAAACACTGGGGAGGAGTGGCTTCTTAATGAACAAGGACAACTCCACTGCATGCAGCAGCCCAACCCCAGTGCTACCAGGGCAGCACCTGCAGCAACAAGGACCTCCCTCCAGGCATCCCAAGCCTTTGCCTGGAGGGAGCACCGTCCTCCCATCCCCGGACCTGCCTCAATCCCACCGGAGACACATCCTCCCCCTTAACAGGAGTAACTGCATCCCAGCTGGCTCCATGGCGTTGGGAGAGAGGGATGGGGGCAGGAAGGGTGCTCTGCTCTTCTACTCTCCAGCTATGTGGAGAAGGTCCCTGGGAGCTGGGGCTCACGAAGATCTATGGCTTTGCCACACCCCTCCACGGAGAGCACCCCATTGTTATCCAGTTACTTTGAAATCGCTCTCAGCTCAAGCCAGCTTAAGGTAACATGCAAATGCCAGTATTTACTCACAACACCCAAATCAGGCAACAGGGTTGCACATGTTTCTAAAAGGCACACGTGACAAAATGAAAGAAAAACCACACTTGGTTTCACTTGTAGGAAGATTAGATTGAAGCAGGCGCTCGCCCTTCATCCTGCACCCCACTGCAGGTACCACCTAGGAGGGGCTTGGCCTTCCTACAGGCCTGATGCCTCTTCCTGGTACTTCCCTCCAGCTCCCCCTTTGAAGTCCCTCATCAAGTTAAGACAGATTTGGATCTTTCTCCTCCAAACAAGCTGCTTTCTTTCAGAGCAGGGGAATAGGCTGTGCTCTTTAATTAGAATTATACATTGCATGGCTCCCCTGGAGATGCAAAGGTCTCATTTTTAGATAGGTGTCACCCCCTGTGTCTGCATGGTCCCTTAAAGCTACCAGGAGGAGGTAGACCCTCTTGCCCCTCTTCTTTCAGCAACTAAGGTTGTCTCTCCCACTGGTAATCACACATTTCTTGATGAAACTCACAAGGTGAGCCCCAGGTTGAACTAAAAAAGGTGTTATGCTCATTGGAAAAAGCAGAGATCTCAGCAGGTTCCCAGCTGGGTAGGCTGCAGCCACATAAATAATGATAAGCCTCAGTCCACGTTGACAGGTGCAGCGTGGAAAAAAAAAGGAAAATGGCATAAAATACCCTCAGAAACCTTGCCTTTTTTGAGGATGTCTAAGAAAAGGGTGAACTCCTTAGAAAACCTGGCATCAGTGGGGTGAGTAACAAGGGTTATGCAGCAGAAAGCAGGGAAATGATCTGCAAGAGGCCATAACAATGACAGAAAGCACCAAGGAAAATAAGGAGTGCAAACCCTATTAAAAANATGTCTGAAAGCAGCCTGTGGTGTGAGAAGGCAAACACAGCCTCTGGGAGCTCATCACAGCCCTCCTACGCTGGACTGGAAACGTGATGGGATGCAGAGCCCTAAGGCTCACTGCAAAACGCTGTTCCACACGTGAAAGAAAATCCTTTAAAAAACAGGATGCAGGTGCTAAAGCAATCATGCTGAAACCAGATTTTCCAAAGGGATTAGGCAGCCAAAGATTCGTACAAGGAGCTATTTATCAGTATTTTAAAGGCCCTGGTGATTTCTTGTCAATGAGAATTACGCTTGATATTTTTATCCTCTTGTTTTTCTTTCTGTCTCTTATCTACCACAGAGCAGTGAGGCTCTCTTTTCCCAGGTCAGCTGAGAAGGTAACTTGGCTGTGCTGGAGCTGTCTGCTGCCTGTCCAGTCCCTGGCAGCTCCTTTCCTACAAGAGGCACAGAGCCCATGTCTCTGCTTTTATGCAATGCAGGGAGGAGGTTCCCAGCCCTGCAGCCCTCCTGGGGAGGTTCTTTCAGTCTCAAACAAGCTAATTTTAGACAACAATGAGATCCATAAGGAACAAAAGATTTTCTTTGCTGTATATCACATACTTGTTTACAAAGTAAATAGAGAATGGTCTGTAATTTCGGCAATCTAATTAATTATACCCGTTGCAGCCTGGAGATGAAAGGTAAATGAGCTCATGAGGAGCTCAGCCTCCAGCTGTGAGCTGCAGAGAATTAGCAATGGCCAGATTCCCTCTCAGCTGCCATCAGTTTGGTCAGTGACCTGAAGTGAAGAGAAATTGTTACTGCAAAGAGAAGTCACTTTGAATTTAATCACTCCTCACTGTAGTGTGGGTGTTTCAGCAGGAATGCCTGAAGGGAACCTTCTCCTACCCTAACAGGAATACTCCCAGGTATTCAGTGACAGACTATTAGCCTGTCTTAAATCCCAGCTTCACTGTCTCCATCCTCTTTGCTTAGAAATTGCCTTGCAGTTTTGGACAGGAGACGTTCATTTTGGTCGAGTGAGGATTTTTGCTTTTCACAGGGAAAGAAGAATGGATTCTGTAACATGCAGGAATTTGCATTTCAGCAGGAATGTCTAAAGCAAAGTGCATTTTGCCTGGCCTTTGGAAAAAAGAAAACACACAGGAAATTAATGTGCAGAACTCATATGGATGCATTCTCAGGCATTTTTAACAGAGAAATTAATGCTACTTTAAGATGAGAAATGAGCCAGAATCAGCTACCCTCTTAAAACATCTGTCTCATTCTGTGAAATGCTGTCATTTTATACACTTTTTAGAGTACAGTTTTAGAAGTTTATTGTCTTAAGAACCAAAAAAACTGCATTGTTAGGTCAAGACAGCAGTGGTTTGAGACTGTATCCTGTCTCCAGTGGCAGGGGTAGGATGAACAGGTATTACTGATCTCAGACAGTGCCAGCTACACACAGCAAGGAAAATAAAATCAGAAATCCTTTACTTCCCTGCATGTTATTCTACAACTCCAGTTGGACTTGTTCCCCCAGAGATATAGCAAAGAATATCAGATGAGCCTGACCAAGCTCAGGAAAGCCATCCCCTTCCAATTCTGCCACACTCCATAGCCAATTTTACTTTAATTTGTAAACTGAATTTACAGTTTACAAATTAGCATTTAATTTGTAAATCATGCTTCACATTCTTTAAACTTCAATGTTTAAAAGGACTTCTCCAGACAAAAATGAATTGGGAAAAGATGCAAAGTCTAAAAGCTAGGGTGCTTTAAGTCCCCTCTTAGGATCCCTGTTGGGAAATGCCTTAGTTTGTTGAGGTGCACTATACACACATGTTATGATGTGCACAAAACTCAGTTCTTGAAATTACCATCAAGAGAAACTGCACTTTTTGGGTTGACCGGGAAAAGAGCCATGAAGGCTTTGTGTGTGGAAGGGCAGAGAACATCACCCTGTCCTCACACAACAGTGATGAGGATCCCATGCAGCTTGTCTCTAGTCAAGTGTGTGGGGAAAGAAGTTAGAGGATAGGCAAAAAATTATTGAATTGTGGCCAGGGATACAAAGTCAGGCAAATAGGGAGATATGAACCATGCCAGGATGGCTACTGACTCAGGGCAAGCAGGGAAACAGGTGGGTTTGGGAAAGGTTCGAGGTATCAGCGAGTTCCTACCATGTCACAAAAACACCCCAGCAGAATATATAAGGAAGAGAAAAACAACCACCCCCATCAATGTGCAAGGGAATAAACATGCTGTGGGTCCCCTGAGTGCAGCCCAAGCCTCTCATCCATCAATAATTTTTAATTGTTGGGAAAAAGGTTAGGATACACATACACCTTAAAATCACTACGTAAAATCAGGAAGGACCTCAGTTTTTCTGGCAGAGGACAAACAATTTTCTTCTGCTCTGAAGAGCTTACAGCCCAAAGAGAAATGACAGACAGGAGGGGAAAACATTTGCAGTGAGGGGGACGAAGAGAATCAGTGATTTTCCAAAACTCCCAGATGCAGCCTATGACAAGAAGCAGTGTGTTTGACATTGAGTTCCAGGGTTTTGACCCTGGGTTGCTGGGACAACCTGAAAGCATCCAACATCATGTTAGGAGGTGAATCCTCACTATTCTGTGATGAAAGCAACATGCTTCCAGTAACTTGAGACAAGCCTGGCCTACAGTGTACACCATCCTATTTTAAGTACATCAGTAATCATGGGGAATGGGTGAGATTTACCTATGGGAAGTCCAGCAAAGACCTTGACTATGAAAACTTCCATTACTCCCGGAAACTTCATCAGGCGCACGATTTCTCTGATGCTAAACAAGCTGCCAGACTGTGATGTGCCTGCAGGAGATGACAGATGGGTTAATGCTCTTTATACAGGTTAAGGGCAGAAAACAGGAACCTCTTGGACTCTGCTTGTGTTCCCCACCCAAAAGCCACATCTCTGCTGCACCAGCTTTGTGCCGATGGCAGGAGGCTGGGAGCTGGTGCCAACCCTCTGAGGCAGTGGGGCTTCCTCCCCTGCCAGACCAAGCTGACCCCCAGCAAGGGGTCCACAATCACCTTTTCTGAGACACAAGTCTGGGCTGGAAGTCTGCAGTTCTACATGGCACAGTGATCAATATATTTGGAATAATACTCTTCCATAGGCACAGCTTCGACATTGAAGTGGCAGCACCTCAAGGCTGGGACATTTTCACCCTTAAATGCAACTCCAGGTTCCTTCAACAATTCTTGCAGCATGTCAATCCCCTTCCTCTTTTCATGTACCATTTATCAGAAACACAAAATACTCACTGTGCTCTGTCACATGATGGTCTGACTCTGGTTTAGTCTGCGAAGGGATGCAAACAATTGCTATCAGGGTGTTGATGAGACTTCCCACCAGCCCAACATATGCAGGAACATAATTGCTGCAAACAGAAAATATAGAGGTAACTGGATAAAGACCATAAACAAGATATTTATACCTCCATCCTGCAAAGGCTTGGGCATTTGGATGAGGAACAATTCCTCTTGAAGTACACAAGGCATTAAAAGAACTCACATCCCTTCATGGAGGGTTTGGATATGACCACAGTTTGAAATTTCACCAAAAGATGGCTATTGCTATCAAGATAGTTTATAATTTTATTAATAATAGGGTATAATACAATCCCTTAAAATCTCCAGGTGTCAGGGGGAAAGAGCTTTTCTTGGTTTAATGAAGCTTAGAAATCTTCCCACAGAAAGCACAGCATCTACTTGTTGGAATCTGTCTAATCCCCGTCTAATCCCCAATTTCATTCATCTAAGTATCACCTCACTCCTTGAAATTTCTCAATGAAATAAAAGGAAAGTACTCAAGGTGATTAAGGATGGTAGAATACAGCCTACAAGCAGAATTAAACCCACCAGTGAGATGATACCATTTGAAAAGGAGGCATTAAAAATAAAGAACATGGTCAAAAAACCTTCTGAGAACATAAACAGCATTTTGACTGATGGACTTACTTTTCCCCAAAGGTGCCCAAAACCAAACCAGTATCAACCATCAACTACCACACCAACTTCAACTATCCCTCAGAGCCCCAAATATTGAATCTAACACAAGTAGGGCCACGTCCTTGGATGAAGGCATAGTGAACAGCAATTATTAACTATAGTTATACAATGATTAAAAGGAACAATTAAGACTTATCTAAAAAACACAAACATGGAAAAGTCAATAGAGCCAGTAATTAGTCCTCAATTATCACTGTCCTCTTAAAAGAGATTAGGAAATTACTCCTCCTAGTCTTTAAGGGTATGTGGGAAGATTCCACACTCTAAAGGGCTTTAATTTTGACAAACACAGCAGAGCAAAGTCCAGGTCTGGAAGACTGAAACTGAGAGAAGTCAAGCTGAAAACAAAGAGAGAAGCTTGTTTTAACAGTGGGAGCAATTATTCACTAAACCAGCTCAGTAGAAGTCTCCCCCATCCTGAGAACCCAGTTAGTTGTAGGCTTTCCTAAAACATGTACTTAAATCCAACCCCAGGAAGCAGTTTTGGGGTGGGAATGCTCAGCAGGAACACCAAAGGCTGGTGTCCTGTAGGGCACAAGAGGAAGTGACCACCATGGTGCCTCGATGGCATCAAAATTTAAGCATTTTGGACTTCAGAAAAGTAATGGCTGGATTTCACCAGAGAAGGCTTTGAAGTTTTGCAGATCCATGCAGACTTGGAGGTGAGTGTGCCATCCCTGCATCCCCAGCAACCTGTGCTGCCAAAAATAAGATGCAAAAGTGAGCTGTGAGTCCCCAGCTAATGCTCCCTGTGAGCCTGTTTATGAGAGACAGCTTATTGCCTGGCTTTTTACTGCTGATTTCCTTGTCAGACTGTGGTGTATGTTTTTCATGGAATAACCAGCAGCACTAATTGTAAAAGCCTCATGTTTCCTCCATGCTAGACAAAGGCTCAGTCTGAGTAATTTCTGGGGTATTATTTAAGTCACAGAGCAAGACAGTCAAGGATTGAGATGCAAACAAGCATGAAAAGCATCAAAGAGCAAATATAAATACATATATATACACACACACATATTCCTGCTAATAGTAGCAGCAAAAATCCCATTTGAATATTTTAATTCTCATTAATTATTATTAAAACAACAAAACCAGATAATATCTTTCTGCAAAAGGACTTAGCACAGTAATTTAGACCTGCTGCCTTCTATCCGCCAAGCTGCTTCACTAATTAACTCAGACCACAAAATTAGTCATTTACTGGATCATTAGTTTTCATTTTTAGTGCAGCAGATTGCCACTTTCTAAATTAGAATTATATGCCAAGCTGTTCCCAAACTACGAAAATCAAATTTGTGGACAAAAGTTTTTTACCCAAGACATCCAGAATTTCTAATTTGTACTGGAACATAAAATATATTTACTAAGAAAATAAAAAGGATAGAATAACCAAAATAAGTAGCTGCAGCTGGCTAAATGTGTGTGTGTAGTGGGGGGTGGGTGCTGTGGTTTATTTTTTCTTTTTGGTTGGTTGGGTTTTTTTCTGGGAGTTTCTATATTTCAAGGTTTCCTTCCGATATGTAAAAAACACATCTCAGAATTTTTTTATCAGCCAGAAAAACTTCCTTTCCAGTCCTACTTTTTCCTGAGGTTGTCCAGAATCCCACATACCGATGTAAATATGTTTTACTCTTCACATCCAAGAAGAATTACAGTAAGCAATGACTGAAGGATCCCTCTGTAAAACTATAAGCAAACAATGCCCTGTGCTTACTTCACTGCAAGCTTAGAACTGTTAATTCACTGCTGTGAAAGGGAGAGGAGAACCCTGACAATTTACATATTTGGGAAAACATGGGCTTGATGTAAGAAATTTGTGGAATTTTATATGGCTGGTTGCTGAAATCAGAGAAACCCAGTAAAGTATGGAGCTCAAAACCGTGTTTCCCGGACAAGCCTGAAGCATTCAAAGTCATTGGAAAATCCATTTTCCTAAGCACATCTTTCTGTAAGTGCTCCATCCTTTTCCGTGCATTAAGCACTGTCATTCCTTGATGGAAAGATGAGGAAGGTACACTCCTCTGTTAGCTTCTCTGCTATCTCATCCTTCAGCAGGGACGAATGCTGAAATTTCACATAGCTCACCTGTGTCCTGGAAACCACCTTTTGCATTTGTTTGTTGGCTCATTTAAGAGAGATGAGGTGGAACCCAGGGAGGTGGTGGCAGGAACGCTTTGCTGGGTTGGTAGCACTTGCTGAACAAGAGCTGGCTCATGTCTCTCGTCTGTTTTTTTAATTTTAAAATTTAAACATGAACTCCCATTTCTTGCTGATATCAGCCAGAGTCCTTTTGCATTCAGTTTTGTGTGTTTGGCTTATCAGGAGGAAGCCTCACCAGGAAGGGACGCAGTGCCACTATTAAGATAAATGAAGTACATCAAGGAGTTTGCCCCCGTGGGGCCTTTTCCCATCTTCTTCCCCTTCCTGCTCTCCCTCTCATCCCTCCTGGCTGTCCACAAACCAGCCATGTGGAACCAGAGTGAGCCCTGCCAAACCCAGCAGCAGATTTCCTGAGCGGGGTGGAAGAACAAAGGCTGTGGGCAGGACCAATACAATTAAATTAAATGGAGCAAAAGGGCACTGCAGCTTTGGCAGCTGAGCTCATTGTATGGCCTCTTCCAGCTTCTCGTTGATTAATGAAAGATTAAGGGCCTTTACTGTCCTGGGATTTATGGTCAAAATAACTTGGGTAACTTAATCTGTGTATTTCAGCTTGTTATTTATAATTCTTCTGGTTTTTAATCTGTAGAGAGAGCCCCTTCCTGACTTTTGTCAGCAGCCTCCTTGGTCTTCCCTGGGGACTTCTGCTAGCAAAGCCCCTTTCAGCTGTCAGCTAAGACCACACCTCACTATTCTTTTTTTTTTCCAGCCTTGCCATGAAGCACAGGAATAAAGGGTATTTTCCTATCCTGCATAGGACTGATGTACCCCAAGCTCCTGCTTTCAGGTAGATGCAAAGATTTTGGCTGCAGGGAGCAAACACTTGAATCTAGAACTAGGAGGAACTAGGGTCAAGGAGGACTATTTTTTGCCAACATGACTAGCTGCAGCTTGTCCCAACTTAAAACTTTCAGAGAAACAGGAAGAGAACATGAGCAGAGGGACCTGGAGGCCAGGAGCCCATAACATCAGCCAAGCACTGCTTAACAACCGAAAAAAAGCCTCTCCTTTTGATTTTCCTGAAGCCAACAGGTAAAATGTGGTGGATGCAAAAGAATTATTTTAAAGAGTTTTAAAGGGTTTCAAAAAGTGGGATGGCCACTTGCCACAGGACTCGTGGCGTGGCTTAGTGAAAGGCTCACTTGGTAGCCTGTGGCTGTGAAGGGACAAGTGGCTGGCAGCTAGGATTACCCATCTGGAAACTCCATCCATAATGCTGGTGGGAAAGCAGAACTAATGATGAAACCATTAATAGTAATGTAAATGGTAAACAGATTAACCCCCCCAAAAAAATCCTAGGATCCAAAGCCAGCTGGAGGACGGTTGCATTTCTTCCCATCTAACACTTAACCAGCCCTTGTATTTACGGGCAGGTAAATCCCAACCTTCACCACACCTCCCAAGGACAGCAAAGTGAGCAGCTACTCCCTGGTCCTTCACAACCTGCTCCCATCAGGGTCAATTAGTATGAGCTAAATGAATGCAATCAGAGTTCAGTTTCTGAATTAAGAATGACAGTAACACAGCAAGGGCTCACAGAAGCTCTCCAATTCCTGTCACCTTCACATGAAGCATCCGAAAAACCTGGCCAACTTTAGAGCAAATGAAGCTCTTGGAAAGCAGGGCCTGGCCAAACAAGCACATAGGGGTGTATTTAGGTACATCCATGTGTACAAATGCATGTGCACAGCATTTCCCAGGAGCTTTGAAGCAATGCCTTCAGCAAAACTTCCATGAAAAACTCAATCCTGCAAAGGCATGTGCAGCATGTGGGCATCGGGCAGCAGACCAGGAGCAGGAGAGAGGCCACTGGCCAGGCATTTGCAGGCATATTTCCAGGCATATTTTCAGCTCACAGGCAGGGAGCCTGAGCAGAATCCCAGCTGGTACCTGCCAGCCACAGCCCCCAGGCAGCGCCAAGCAGGGATTGGGCACCGGAACCTCCTGCTTCCAGCAAGGGCAGCTACAACAAACCAACAGGGGCCACAGTTCTGGGCTCCAGCCCAAATTCCAGTCCTTGCTCGGCTGCAATTCCCACCTCTGATTTCCTGCCTGAAAAACCTGGGACAGACCATGGAGACAGGTAGCTAGGGGTTGCTTCCAGCCGGGAGGGAGGCTGCATTCAGGCTGCGTGTGCCATGAGATGGTATCAGTGGCTTTCCATTAGCATTCCAGCCGCAGAGCCCAGCTCTGCAAGGCCCAGGAGAAGAACGCACGCGTGTAATTGCACAATTAAACCTTGCGTCAGCTCGGCGATTCTTTCGAGGAGGAAGCAGCTCCCAGTGATTCCCCCAGGATTAAAGGATCAATGTGTATTTCGGCAGTGAATGGGATTGTGTTTGTTTTCTTTCCCTTTTTCTTAATAAAGTCAAAGTTGAACACGGAGACAGCACAGATTGTTTTTTAGTGACTCACTCCTACTTCAAAACTGCGCTGCATAAAGCCGGCATTCATAGCCGGCCCGCATTCCTTAAACAGCTCTGAGGGCTCTCAAAATATTTCTTTGATTGCAGTCTGGCCACACTATCCCCTCATACCCTTAGAGGGGCAGATATGGGTGAAAAAAAGATGGTGAGTTGAAAAGCGAAGTGAAAAACTGAGGTGAAAAAAAATGAAGCTCAGGTGGATTCATGCCACCAAACCATGGTCTCTGGTAAGCAGCTTTATGTCTGTAAGAAAGTGAGCAGTGACCACTGTTCCTGATAACTTAGTGATACATTAGTTACTGCATAACTTATTGTAAATTTGTGATGGTTTTGTTTGAGGAACTCTGTTTTACTGCCTTGCTGAATGCATTTCTTCTCTGACCCATTGTGGTCTGGTCTATATTGTTGAGATTCTGCCTAAATAATAATAAAAATAACAAACCAAAAAACAAACCACCAAAAACCAACTAACAAAAAACCCCCAAAACCCAAGCACAAAATTTCACCAAGCCTTCTTAAAAAAACAAACCCACAAAAGCCTCAACCAAAAAAAGACTTATTGAGCCTACAGAATTTTCCCACATTTCCTAGGATGCTCATGCCAATCTACAGAGCTGGTCCAGCTTCCACAGCCCAGGGCAAGAAACAGCACAAAAACACACATAAACTCAGACAACCCAATGCTCAGCAGACTTCAAGGCAGCACTACCAGGGGAGGACCACCCATCACATTATCCATGCCTTTGAGGGGAAAACAAAACACCCCCAATTCTTCCTTTCTGCAGTTCCTACTCCTGTCCTCATGGAAAAAATCATTACACAGATAAGTAATTACACATGGAGAAGCGTGTTCCCCCGTCTCTTGACACAGAACATAAAACTTGAGTAGATAGCCACCCCCTCCCATGCATCAGCAGGAAAAAGGGGGAGTTCACTGCCCTGATGCAACTGGAAACCATTTTCAGGTTGTCCTTTTGCCACATACACTTTAGATGAGCAGCAGCAGAAGCTGGCTGCTGCTGGCTTTGAGTGGAGCAGGAGGCTTTTTTTCACTATGGTGAGCTTGACATCATTGCAGGATGTCCAAGGAGGGAGTGAGAATCCACATCCACAGCCTCCAGAGAGCCCCTGACAGGCTGAGAATGAGTCACCCGCAGACAAGTGCTCATTCATCTGCTTATTTCTAGTGGCAGCCACATCTGGAAAATTCGGGTGGTGCGGAAGGAAAAAAATATGAAGAGAGGTATGCCTCCAAATATGGAGGGCAGCCTCCATGACCTGTTTCCATCAGAACTGGGTGAGGGAGGGATGCTGAATACTGGCACTGGTGCATTAGCAGGGCAAAGAGCCAGGAGTGGAACAACAGGGGTACATCAGAGCTGCCATGTGCTGGGGACATCAGACGTGGCACAGGGACAGGAGTGGACAGCCATCACCAGCCCCTGGAGCCACCTGTGATTAACTTCCCTTAAGGGACATTCACTCCTGTGTGTGCCACTGACCCAGCACAAGGAGGGTTGCAGGAGGGTCTTGATATGCAGCCTTGAAGAAAAAAAAACACTAAGGCAATGCAGGGCACTGAAAAAAAGAATTGTGCCTCTTCTATAGAGAAAATCCTCCTCTGACAGAGCTCCTCAGGTAAAGAGAGTTTTGAATGCCTAAGGCTGGCTGTCCATCAGGGGCTCTGCAGCATGAAAGTGATTTATCCCCGCCGAGCGCCGGCTGCAGAGAAAATCCCAGCAATGGAAAGCAGCTGGAAGGAGCCAGCCCTTGCCCCAGCCCCGGCTCAGGCAGGGCAAACCTCACCGCCGGGGCGTGAAGCAGATCCCTGCGGCGGGATGCTAATTCCCAGGCAGCTGGAGCAGCCTGGCCATGCCAGCCCATCACTGCCCGATCCAGCGCGGCGCTCTCCCGCGGAACTCGGCTAATTGCCGGGAGAGGGATATCAGTTACGCTTCAATGAGATGTGGGCGGATCGGCATGCTTTGCCCATCATCTGCCGCTAATTTCGAGTGTCATTTAGTCTCGTGTGCTCTTTTCTGGTAGAGCACCCTATTTCCAAATGCTGCACTTTGCTAATTCAAAGCTTCCCTTGTAAGTGTGATTACTGCTTTTCCCTCTTGCTCGGCACAGACAGTCCCACTGGCATCTTGGTTCACTGAACACCTGCACATCTACATGGATTTATAACAAATGGGGCAATAAGCTGCATTCCCCAAAAGATTTTAGTTATTTTAGGCACTGCTTGCCTCACGCTTCTACACAGCATCACCCTTTGTGCCTAGAAATGGAGAAGTCTAAACAAGGACCAGGTATGAGCTGCACTCCCTGAATGGGGGCTTGCAACACCTGGCTTTGATCCCAGCAGTGCTAACTAATACTGGATGAGCTGGGACAGGTCGAGATAGGCATCAGAAAGTAGGTGTTGGTGGTCAGTGCTCACATCACCTCACCCCCCTGGTGAGGCTGGGACATGTGCTCTTCAACCTATCTGTGATCCATCTGGCACAGCAGTGAGGTAAGAAAATTTCCTGAGAAGACAAAACTAAAGGAGTAATGGGGAAAAGAACAGCCAGTGGGGAATTGCATATGGCCCTCACAGGGCTGAGGGATTGGGAAATAACACAGCACCTGAAAGTCAACGCAGATTAGATTTAAAGTTAGATTGGATGCATGCAGGCTAAACAAGTCTTAAATTAACACTTGGAATTACACTTTCTGAACTGCTTATTTCTGGAGCAGGCAGTTAGGAAGTGACTGACATGGTCATTTCCACCATAAAAACTGGGAAGCACCGAACAAAACTGTCAGAGACTGGTTCAAAAGAAAGAGAAAGGCCTAAATATTCTTGCAGCAGGTTGATGGTCAGTGGAGTTTGTTGCTGCTGTTGTTGTGGAAGCAAAAGGTTTGGACAGGTACAAGGAGAGATTAGATAAGCATTTAAATGAATGATGCACTGAAGGTTACTAAAGCATCACAAATCATATTCACTCATTCATGTCAGGAAATCCCCTGAGCTGAAAATAGTTGGAGGCTGGAAACGTAATCAGAGAAGTATTATGCAAGTTTCTCCAACTCTCACTCCTCACTAGGATTCTTACTATGATTTTTGTCAGAGAAAGGATAAGGATACTAGATCACATTGAGATGCAAGTGCAATTTCCTTCTCTACACTGGGAATCAAAACCATGTCTCCCACCACCATGTCACAAGCCAGACAGGCACATTCCCTGGAAAATGCTGCTTGTTTTCCTACAACCCCAAAACATTCAGGAGAATAAATAAGAATAAGCACAACTCTCACTTTGTGCTTGAGATGACACACAGTTGGGAAAGGGCAATGCCACGTTTCAGTCCAATAAATGTTCATGTACTTTATCAAGTGACTGTTTAATATAACAGAAAGATGCAGTCTCCTGTCTCTTAACCTTTTTCTTGGATACTCCAAAGTAAGTAATAGAAAGTAGTATTACAAACAGATTTTTGGGGTTCTCCCCCACCTTCTCCTTCATGTTGGAGCTTTGTTCCCTAACAGGTAGCAAAGCCTTTAAGTATTTTTTTAAATTACTTAATTAAGCAACAAAAACTACTCTTCCAAGCTCAGAATGTGGTAAATTATTAAAATGCTCAGTTTGGGTGTGTTGCTGGGTAAGGACTCCCACACACAGACTGGTTGAAGGTGAGCTTGCTAGACTACTCAGTGACTCACCACCAAACACATTGTTAATTATATGTTACAGCATGTCTGACTTCATAGAGTGCTGTAGGTGGTGTGAAATAATCTTTGAATGAGTTCAAGCTTTTTCCAGCTTTTATGAGGTTACAACGCTTCAGACTCCAAGAGACTCAGCTAGGCAGGAAACTGTTGAGGATTTGCTATAGTAACCTGAGCTGCACTCCCAGCATGTCAAGTCTCGACTCACAGCAGTGGCTTTGGAAGATCTGCAAGCTTGGCATCAGTTGGAGTTGTTACCTCTCACCCATCATGATGCACTCACTCACTCACTTACTCACAGCTGGCTCAAAGCAGTGTGTGGGCAGAGCTGAATTTTGCTACCCAAGGATGAGAGGTGGGGTCCGGGTAGTTCCTGCGAGGGAAAGGGGTAGGATTTGGCTGGTAAAGAAAGCATGAAGAGAGTTCTGGCAAGCCACTGCCTTTTTTGCTGGCACTTAGGAGTTTGGCAGTGACTGCTACTTCCAAGAGGACCTCTCCCACCTTCCAAAAGCAGACACAGATATCAGGTGCTCTGGTTTTCTGCAAAGACTGTGCCCTCTCGACTCTCTGGCAAGTAGACAACAGGACTGTGGGCAGATAGTCTGATGCTGCAGGTAACAACCTATTTTGCCAATCTTGGAGGTGTCCCAGCATCAGCCCACCAAAGGACTCCAGCTTCTCCCTCTGTCAGGCCCTTTTTCAAGCAGGGTTCTGGTAATGCTGTTGCAGTGATCCCTGAGAGCGACACAAAAGCAAGGACTCCCTCCACACCCCACACCCACAGGCTCTGAGGTAAATAAATAGAGAAGTCATTGGCTAGCCAACTCTGACACTTAAAATTCATCTTGTACCAGGACTGTGCTCACGTGAATGACATTTTTAAACTACGTAATCCCTGGTAAAACAAGTTAATTCTTTACCTTGAGGTAAGTGTAAATGTAGCATCCTACCAGAGGTATGGCACAGACTGATCTTGCCTTGGAACAAGTAGTGGCAGCCAACAGCTCCTTCCTCAAGGTGTTAAAAACCTTGCCATGCTTCATCAAGGGCTCCAGCACCTTTTGTCTAGTAAGAGCTTTTAATGAAATAGGACACATTAGGACTAATTTTGTATGGGAAGCAGTGTTGAAACACTAATACCCAAAAGTCACAAATAAGGCATTCCAAGGGTCAGGTGGGAGACTTTTCAGCATCCCACTGCAACCTCTCTGGTTGCACAACAGGCTCCTTGAAACCAATTCTTTCTCCAGCAAAGACAGAGCCTGAGGGCTGTGGGGCAGCTCTTCTGATTTCATGAAGAGTTTGACCCCAGAAGGAGGCGTCTGCATGAGATGAGTGAGTCACTCCATTTCAATAATGGGTGAAACCATTAATTGAAGGTGCACAGTTTGCTTGTTGGGGCAGGCTTCCTATGCCCTAACCAGGAGTGGTCTCACTACTGCTGTATTTACTGAACTCCTCCAATTAAGTACTTTGTTTCCCTCTTCCATAATGACAATGGTTTCTGCATGTTAAATATATTCAGAAAGGAGGTTGCTCTGTATTTCTCATTTGCAAATTGGAGTAGCTTTCTCCTCTACAGTTGGTAAGAGAAACGCTAGCCAGGCAATGGCTAAGAAGCTTCTCACTGAGTGAGGTATTCTCAACTACTTTGTTTAGCACAGTAGAAAATTATTTGGAATAAAAAGCATATTCAATATTAACTAAAGTTGCTTGTACATCTTGGAGCAATGAACAAAAGCAAATTGAATGCACTGCATACCAATCAAATGTAATTGCCAGGTCTTCTATTCATCCTGGGTATTTTGGTGGATTCCAGCATTGCCAAAGCCCTGAACAAGAACATCCTTTAACTGCAGAGCTGCTGCAGCAGTTGCATCTCAAGCTCTGCCTCAGACACCTTTGCTCTGGGTTGGAGGAACTCCCCTTAGGGAGAGAAAGCGCTCGGTTCTTTCTTCACACCACATTTCATCTTGGCCCCACTACAGAGACCACCCACAGGGATGCCAGTTAGCATCAGCTGCATTATGCTGAACTGGTATTTGTGGGAGCACTCAGTGGGAACCACATCTTAGGCATCCTCATGGGCAGCTCTCCACCCAGCCACTCGCTTAGGGCACAGGCCCGCTCTACTCACCACCAAACGGCAGCAGCAGCAAGCTACCTGATGGACTTGTATGGAAACCTGTGAGCAGGGTGTTTACTGTATTTTTAGTTGCATTTAATTGCAAATTAGCAGTTGGAAATAAGGAGGGGTGAGCAAGGTGTGAGCTGCCAGCTGTCTGCAGAGGAGTTTGGAAACCTCTGATTACCCATTGCTGTAGCTGTGTGGGGTGAAGCGCCGGCCCGCTGCACGCCTGGGGTTTGCTGTGGCTGCCAGATTTCCATTTCAAGCCATCTGGTGGTGCAAGAGCCAGAGGCCACACACTTCTTTGGCAGGACATCCTAGGGAACACCTGTATTTCAGGTGCTATGAAGGCAGCAAGGGTCCATGTTATTTAGTGGCCGGCAGTGCCGATGGTTTTAAACTGCTGTTTGTGGTATCCTGGAACCTTGCAGAAGCTGGCTGCTTTCAGTGCACCAAAGAGGTCAACTCAAAGAGATTAACTTATTGATTAGGAAATTATTTACCTTGAGATAGTTGGCTTTTTTCCTTTTCAGCACAGGGAAAACCATTACATTTTCATTTCGCATCTATTTTATTTTCCACAGGGCAAAACCATGGAAACAAGGACTTGAGAGTGCTGCCAAGCCTGTTGGACATACATCTGTACAGCACCAGGGAAATACTGGGGTGCCCAAAGTACACAAACCCCCAGACGTGGGTCTGCATCAGTCCTTGTAAGAGTCTTGATATCAAATTTTCCCTTCTTACCTACAGAAACAATGTAGGTAAGACCTAATACAATAGCACCTGGAAAACATCACACTTTAACAATTTATCTTCATAATACCCCTGTGGGTAGTGGTGGTGCAAACACCCTGGAAGTACTCATGGGGAAATGAAACACAGAAAACCTGAATGCCCTAGTAAGATCCCATAAAGACCATGGTGGAAATAAAAAGCCTTACAATCAGATGTTTCTCACACAATTTTAGTGCTCAGACCAGAGTACCACAAGTTTCCTCTCCTCCTTTTTTCCCCTGGATCCCCAAAAGCCATTTTCTGCCCCAGCCATAACAGTGATGCAATAGGAACCCACAGCTTGCTGTGTCTCTCAGCACCCTAACAACACAACAGCAGCACCTACATATTACAACACCACTTAGGAGAGATGCACGCACATGTAGATTTTGAATATGTGTGACATCCCTATTACTGTTTCAAGAATTCCTCCCCAGGAGCCTTGATATTGCACACTGGTGTCAGCTGGCCCAGCTCCACAAGAACCAGCTGCCCTAGGAACAGGCTTTGCCCCGGGGACACATCCTAGAGCCCTGACTCAATTTAAGCATGAAATTGAGTCAGTGGAAACTTGTCTGAGGAAGGACTGAGTAAAAACCACAGGGCGAGAGTAAAACAAGCAATACAGATCCTGAGGAATTAGTAATAAAAGCTGCAATCCCAGCTGCAGTAGGGGCTCTCATGGAAAAGGGGCTGGAAGAGATCAACTGCAGGCATCATGGAAAAGATGAAAGTCAGTAAAAGCTGAAAATGTTTTAAGATCAGGCCCAATATCAGCGGCAGAGATGCAATGGCTGCTGATCACCATCAAAATGGCAGCACCCAACACAAAGAACCCAGCCAGAGCATAGGGATAGGGATCAGCAGTAGGAAAGGACCTGAAATTCACTGCTCTTCAGTAAACTATCAGATAGCAGCGGAGGGAAAAAGGTGGTGGGTTTGGTACCCACACCTTTACCTTTAATCCCCGTTTCAGATAAAGTATAGTAGTGGCCTCCGACAAAGGCTATTTTTAAAAATTAAATTACACAAACTAAGCACAACTTATCGTATTTACAGACACAGCCAACAAACCCGGTATTTCGACTACACTAATACTATGATATCCTAAAAGCATAGCACCATGGAATTTGAAGGCTCTGGGGATGTTGTTTGTGGGTTGCTTTAAGTCTGGTTAATATACGCCCTTAATTTCTTCCCCAGACTTCTTGTAAAATCCAAACATGACCAGAAGAGAAGAAAGTACTCAAAGATCACTAAACATGTGGAAAAAATTATCCCAGAGGGAACATGAAAGCCATCTGCCTGAGACTCCCCCTGTACTCATCCCACAGATGTGAACAATGAGAGATGGACGCTCTGGTGGCAGAGAAAAAGTGGCAAACCCAGGTCCTGTTGGCATTAAAAGGAACAGCACATCCAGCCAGCCAGAGAGCTGGTTTTGCTAGGAGCAAATTAGCCCCGAGGCTAGCCAAGACTTTATCGGCTGGAAAGTCCCAGTCATGAGTGCTAGCTGCAAGGGGCAAAGGAAAAAAAAGCAACAGGGAAAGATCAGGCAGGACAAGCCTGAACATGTTCGGTTTGTCCTTCCTACATTACAATTATATCCTCATTCCTCAGAGCAAAAGGCAGTTCAAAGACACAATAAATCCCTTTCTAGTCTTACGCTCCTCAGGAACGTCATGGAAACTGAAGTGGTTCCCAGAGATAAGGTGACAAAGTAAAATAAACCCTTCCCTACAGTAAGGCTTTGGTAAAATATCAGCAGAGAAATAGAGGCACCATTCAGACATAGCTGTGGCATTCATCTGAGGAAACAGGACTGGCCTTAGAGTTTTCAAACTGATCAATTTAATGTACTGCTCCTCACACTCTGCAGCTGTTCCTTTCTTTGCATTGCCTCTAAGGCCCATACTAACTTCATTTCATGGGCTGGATTTTATTGTCAGGAAATGTGATTCCCTTTTGGGGTACATCTTAACAAATGCTTCCATTTAGGCCCCAAGAAATTTGGGCTAAAGCACTGTAGACCAAAGATGGCTTTGGAGCAGGCAAAGGCTGAGTGACCAGTTAAAGCAACCACCAAACAGGAGATTTTTCAAAGCTTTTACTTTTATCCCTTCAGGCCAATGGAGGGGACAATGAAAAGAAAGCTGAAAGACAAGGCAGGAAGCACACTCAAGACGGCCTTGGGAGGTCTCCAGGGTGCTCCCACTCTGTGCTGTGTCACTTGCAAACCAAACCAAGCAAAGCCAAAGGCACAAGATATAATGATGCCACAGGGGCCAATTAAGTGGCAAGGGGAAAATACTTGGATCTTTGACTAAAAACATGCACTAAACAGCCCTAGACAGCAAAACACCTGATAGCTGTAAAAGTAGATATGGATGAAGCAGACAGAAACAAAAGGCTCCATCATTTAGTACCAAACAACACAGAAACTGTCCAGCACTTGTGCTGAAAGGTTATGATTAAGTGAAATAACCGTGGCTTTAAAAATTATTTTGTAATCTGCTTCACACCAAGACTTTGATAGAGTATGGAAATCACCCTGCCCATCATCCCAGCTCTGAGCTCTCATTGCTGACATACATTCACATCACTGTTACAAGCTTCAACCTCACACAGGACAGACACCTTTTCTGACCATAATTGGGCTGCATGAGATTCTAATTACCCTATTGAAAAGGCATAAATATTTCAGACTGAGTCATTTCGGGTACACTGCATTTTTTTCCTGCCTTTCACTGCCTGCGTCAGGGAATTTCTTTCCACCCTACAGCCCTTAGGAAAGGGGCACATGGCTGAAGGAGTCAGCGGTCATGAATAATCAGGGAGGGACTTCTCCAGAACAGGGCAGCAATGTGAACAAGTCTTTCTTCAGGGGCGACATTTGCATGACCGAGGGATGACATAATAATTCCACAAACAAAAAAGACTTTATACCCACATGGTGGCTTTCAAAACCTCTCTGCACTGACTTAGTCCTTCCCTTCTGTATAGTAGCATCACATTTTGAGGGCAGGAATTTAAGCCCCATCTCTGCAGCCGTGGTTTATCTCATTCTTTCTAGCTAACGCAATCCTACAACTCACATTAGCAATGCTATTTTATGGGCATTTCACTAAAATGGTGAAGGGTTTATTTCTGCTCTGGTATGTGGGATAAGAGGCAGGCAGAGCCCAGGGTGAGAGACCTGTTTGGGTAAGAGAAACATCAACATACAGGTGGAGGTGAGGCCAGTTCCTGGACACCAGCTTGCAGTGATGGAGCAGAAAGAAAAGGCAGAAATGCTATTGCTAGAGAGTAAAAAAGAAGCAGCATGCCAAGACCATGCCCCCAACCCCTCCCACCCCCACCCCTCCCAAAAAAAAACCAAACCAACAAAAAAAAAAAAAAACAAAAAACCAACCCTAGCCCCGTTAGACACTTGGGAGCTTCTGAAAGAGCTACACTGAAAAGGAGGTGCTGAAGTGCAGCCAGAGGAGCTGTGTGCCAGGGCATATCCTTGTGAAGGCACTGTGTGTGCCGCCAGGGCACCAAACTGGTGCTGGAAACGCAGCCAGGGTGTAAACACATGGTGCAGATGATCAGACTGAAGCAGAGCTATTGTTTCACTTCCAGCAGGGGCTGTTTGCCAGACACGGACCTCTGCTGAGAGATAACCGAAACGCGTTTGAAATTCGGGAGAAAACCCTTTGTTTTGGGGGTAGCTTGTTTTTGAGGAGAGGGCTGAGCAGTGATCTAAGGAATAAGAATCAGATAGTTCAGACACCACCCCCCCGGCCCCAAAAAGCGTCTGGGGACTTTCAGAGCGGTGAAGCAGGCGCTACAGGAAGGATGGATGCTGGACCAAGCCCAGCCTCCCAAGCCTAAGGGGATTCGCTCACGCTGCCGGGAGCGGGGAAGCCGTTTCTCACCACTATAGGAAGTCGAGAGCTTGGCAACAAGGGAGGCAGCTCTCCCACAACTCCGGTTACGCAAACAGCTGCCTTCTGCTGGGTTTCAACATGCTTCATCGCTCCAAAAATAATTTCCTGCTTGATTTGATACCATTAGCAGGAGCACGGAGTGAGCGATTGTGCCGCTGCACACGGGCTGCAGGTAGCCGCTGGGTCCCAGGAAAAGGCCTGATCCCTGTTTTTGGCAGAGGGGCCTGATTGTGCAGCAGGGAAGGTAAGCAGGATGATAGCATAAGCCTTCTCTTCCTCTGTGAGGGGGTTTTGACGCAAGCCTGGACAAAAGTACCTGTCACCTTTGTCCTTTCAGGCCCCTTTTCCAGAGCTGACACTTCCCAGCCCTTACAGCTTGTAACACTCATGGCACGTAACCAACACTCAGCAGCCAAGCAGGGATCAATGCCAGGATAAAGTTCAGCGACAAAGTCACTGCTTGCTGGGTGATAGGAGCTGTGCTGCTCCTGGCCAGAGCTGCTGGTGTGCTCCCACAGCACAGGCAGCAAAAAGCTACTATCATGCCTTCTGGAATTCCCCAGTGAATGACTTTGTGTCCGCTTTGGAGGTTGTTGGAGTAATACCAGTCCAGCTCAGTGCTTTGGGAACAGCAGCACTTTCCATTCCTAGCTGGACTGGAATTTGGATATCAAATTTTGCCCTAAGGTGCATCTGATTTCCTGTTCCCCATTCCCAGCCCATTGATCTGCATGCCCCTTCCCCAGGGCCTGCCTTGGGGGGACTCCTCCAGAGGCCTTCATCAGATTTGGAAACCTGGAACAGTGCAGAGAGTTAAAGATTCCAAGGCCCAGCTCATCAGCAGCACGCTCCATGGCCTGTGCCACACCAGCAGCACGGCACACCAGCCTTCCCAGCTCATGGCCTTGCACACTGGTGAGCTGGTACCTTGCAGGGGAAGTGCAAGTCATGTTCAGCAAAGAGATGAAGCAGCAAAGCAAAACTCAGTGCCACTCATTAAAACAGCAGCTGCAAAGCAGGATTCGGGGGTGGAGAGCACGACCACAAAAATCAGTGTATTTTAAGATAATCCTCTTACACAAGCAAAATTGTGCGATGGCACATACTTATCCTTGTACCTTTTAAACCCAAAGAGACCATGAGGGACGATTCCATCTGCTCCACACCACAAGTCTTACCAACATTGTTTTCCACAGTCATTCTTTGAGCCACACAATGTTTTATGGAAGACGTCCCTTGGCCATCTAGACTAGAAGAGTAAAATGGGTGATGAACACTCCACTGGTTTTGGGAAGCTTCAAGAGAAGCCAACCTTGGATGGTAAAGCCATAAAAAGAGAGGAAGTGTCCCATCCCTCAACCATCCTGCACAGGACATAACTGCAGGATGACATCCCAGCTTTCACACACAAGACACAATATGCATCTGAGCTGACCCCAATGCCAGGTGTGGCCTCTCCTGCCACGGCCACAATGAAAGGGAATAACCCTGCAAAGAAGGTGACTCCTCAGCTGCTAGAGGACCTGAGCTGGGCAGCGGGACAGGACTGGTGGGAAGAGTGTACAGGCTGGTTTCCGTGCCCAACTGACCCATGTCTGCAGCAGCTGCTGCTGCTGCTCCCACAGCCCCAGGGAGTGCAGATAAGCAGCAGTTCAGCTTTTCCAGACATAGCACAATTCCTGTTTACAGCCTCTGGGCTTGTCTTTTCAAAAGAAGGAGCTAGGTGTCTATTCTTGCAGGAAACCAGGTGTGTAAACAGTTCAATTAATATACCCAGTAAACCGTGCTCTAGCACAGCAAAGAGGGCTAGTGGAGACAAGCCAAGAGCACAGGAGCCAAGGAAGGAAAATACTTTTAAAGAATACGCCTAATTAGAGATGGGTCTGGGCCAAAAGTTCATATTTGAACACCTGGAATAGCCCAGGGGAGCAGAACAGTAACCTGAACCCAGATCCACATTTTGTAACTCTCTCCTCTCCCAAATGAAGTAAAACCCAGCCCCAAATCCAACCCAAAGTTTGACCTGCAGGTTTCCAAAAGCCAAAGTCTGGGGATTTGGCTTTCTACTTGCAGCCTGGTTTTGGCCAAGTCATCATGCTCCGCTGCTGGTGCCCTGTGTTCCTCTCACCCCACACCACCCAGCACTCTGTTGTGGGCCCACTCTGCTCCACTCAAGAGCTGGCTCTTGTTCCCTGGCATCCCTGTTTGCTCCAGCAGCCATGGCATCCTCAGCTCTGTGACCAAGCCCAGCTTGTCTCTGCACTCCCTTCTCCCTGCCCTCACAACAGCTCCTAGTCAAAGCAAGAAGCCTGCCTTAACTCAAAGCCAAGTGGCTCCACTCATGCCTGTGAGACAAATATTGGCAGTAACCCCCAGTGTTATGCCAAACCCCCAGATTCAGGGCTTGTTTTGAAGGGTACAACCTCCATGTCAGGGAAAGCACCCCCCCCCCCCATGCCCTTTAGGAGTGCTTGCAGAAGAAGCAGACTCCCTTTTCTCCCCTGCAGCTCAGTTCTCAAGAACAGACAACTGAACTTCTCCCACACCTTATCAACTCCTTTGAATGTAGATTTTCTTTATATCAAAATCACATTTGACAAAGAAAGGTCAGTCTGATCCCCATAAAATCACCATGTCACAGGCACGTCACACATTTCAGACAGCTTGCAAGGCTAACTAAACATTTACTTTTGGATGGCTCATTTCCAAAGCCCAGAAATAGATCCCAGTTCCCAGTAAAAGAGTGCCTGAGTGTGCCATCAGATGGCTTCACTGCCCTGTCACAATGTGCCATTTGCATTCCTGAGCTTTCCCCCTCACTGGGTGCCACCACTGAGCTCCCTGCACATCCCCTGTAGAGAGGTGAGGCCTTATCTCCCAGCTGGATTATTCTTGGTAGGTATTTGTCACTCCTTTTTCCATCATCTGACCTTGGGTCCTGTTAGGCTGAGGTAAGTGACTAATGCACAGGGCTCTGGATTGCTTTCCCAGTGGGCAGCCAGCCTCTCACCAGCATAGCTGGAGAAGAACAAATGGGATTTGCTCACAGTGGATGCTGCAATATTCAAGGAAGAGTTTGTGTTCTGAAAAACCTTGAAACAATTCAGCTCCACTGCTATTCAGAGCAGTTTTGCACCTTGCATGTACTCCTGTAGCTATTGCAAATTCTTCCATGCCACAGCTGAACCTTCATTTCCAAGAAACAAAAATAAAAATAAAAAAAACCCAACAAAACTAATCTGACTTGATACAAAAGTACAGGAAAAAAAATTTATGTAATCCTTCAAGGGCCAAGAGCCTCTGTCTGCAAAGTGCTTGCCACACAGCACCCAGGCAAAATCAAAATGATGCAACTTCAGGTAGGGTGTACAGATTACAATCAGGCAATTACACATCCCAGACCGTGTAATCACATGCAATGAGAACACACGTGGGTGTAGTGCGAGGTGTGAGCCTGGTGTCACCAACCACAGGCTCCTCCGGTTACCCAAAAAGGAGTCATTCAACAAATGCTTTAAAAAGGTCTTTTCTGAACATCAGTAGGTACATGCAGAAGAAGGCCTCTTTCTGTCATGAAAAGTAATTCCTGAAAGACTGGGAAACCACCAGGACTGCACTGGAAAACATTAGCCAGAAGAATTAATCTGTCATCTGTCTTGTATCCAACTGTGCCCAGACAGTTGGAAAGGGGAGGGGAAAAAAAACCTCATCACACACAAGGCAGAATCTGCTATACAGCTTTATATCAGAAAAGAGCCCCTCCAAGCTTCTGTAGGAAGTAAGTTTAAACATCTGATGGATGAACATCCTCAGCTTTAATAACCATTACTGCCTTTCATCTCCCCCTTTTTTTAAAGTCTTAGAACAGCATTTAAGACTCTGGCCTCCTGTAAGCATTGCTCAGATGCTCCCCAGATGGCTTTTCCAAGGGGATTTCTAATTATTCAGGGTCTTTTAAAGAAATGTCCTGCAGGAATCTTTTAGGTTTCTGGGGCTTTCCTTCCTTCCTCTACAAATTTCTTTACCCGGAGCTTGATTTAAAACCAAACTCAAAGGAAACACTTACAATGACTTCAATATGTCTCAGATCACATACCCTGGGGTAAAAGAGAATTGAACCAAATCCTATAAAAATAAAAATGGTGCAGATTTCAAAGGGATTCACAGTTAAGTTTTGTAAAGATGTAATTAGACCAAAAGTTTTAGCTGAGAATATAATGGAATAAAGGAACATTTAGTGAGGCTGAGAAAGTTAATGCTTCATAAAGACCACAATGGATTTGGTATGCAATCCTCTCTCCTCAAAGGAAAATAAATTAAAATTGAAGCAACAGTTGCTGTAATAGCAGCTAAACAAGGAAACCTTTATTCTCAAAAACTCTGACAGTTTTCAGATCCTGAACTACATAAAGGGATCAGACTTCCGAAAGTGCTAAATTCTTATGTGCTGAAAATCCACTTTAAACATCCCCAAGTGGGAGAAGAATAAAATCAGAGTCATTTCTGGAAAGGCTGGCAACTGCTTCTGCATAAGAGGGCAGCTGGAGAGCAGAGTCAAACTCCTTACATGATGATAAAGCAAATAATTTTAATGAACATATAAGGCTTTTGTCTCTCTCAGGCCATCCAAGCCATCTCCCAAGCAATAGTTAATAACAAGACATGCTACTCTTCCAAATCTGCTGCTGCATATCTCCCCAAGTGGCATACAACCCCCTAAGGGGAAGATGTCCTGCCACCTGCAAATGCTGACAGGGCTGTTCCAGCCTGTGCTGTGGCACAGACACACTTCTAAGCCCTGGGCACTAATGGACTCTCACCATGGTGTCTGGCCTCTCAGATCCCACCACAAGCATTTCCCTCCCCTTGGATCAGCCCCTCTGTGTTGCCAGCAGTGCTTATGGTAATGTCCTGCACTGCTTGGCACAGTACAGGGCTCAGCCCAAGCAGTCAGGAGCTAGTAATCTGAATGCTACAGAGAACATTTGATAGAATCACAGAATGATTTGGGCTGGAAGAAGCTCTAATCACCTGTTTCCAAACCCTTGCCATGGGCAGGTACATCCCACCAGATCAGGTTGCTCAGAGCTCCATCCAAGCTGGCCTTGAACACCTCCAGGGACAGAGCACCCACAATGCCTGTGCCAGGGCCTCACTATTCTCACAGTAAAGAATTCACGTCTAATGTCTAATCTAAGCCTGCCCTCTTTGAGTTTTAGGCCATTACCTCTTGTCCTGTCACTACATGCCTTAGTAAAAAGTCCCCCTCCATCTTTCTTATAGACTCCCTTTTGTGAAGAGACAGAGATAGCACTGAGGGCAATCTTGCCCTTAACATATTGCAGCTGTGTTAATTGTCCAAGAGTGGGAACAGCCTTGTCCTCCCAGCTCTGGGTGTGATAAAGTGTGAGCTGGGAGGGAATAAGTTGGAGTTTGCTGGCCCTGCTGTGAGGAGCAAGGGACAGGAGATGGTGCAAAGGGACAGAAAGGGTAAGGTGCTGTCCATAGGACAGATAGGGTGAGGTGGCTGTGATAGGGACAGGAAGGAGCCAGCCAGAACTGGAGAAGGAAGAGAGAAGTCTTCAGAGAAAGAGCCAGGGCTGTGCAGAGCTGCCTATGGGATTGCAAAAGAGAAAAGGTATGAAATATGTGGAGATAATGAGGTGCTGATACTTGAAGCCTTCTGATGCTTTACTGAAGCACTGAGTGCCATGGCTGTCTCCACAACCACACCCTTTATGTACTGGAAGGTGCTTTAAGGTCCCCCCAGAGTCTTCTCTTCTCTAGGTTGAAAACCACCAACTCTCCCAGCTGTCTTCATAGCAGAGGTGCCACAGCCCTTGAGGCCCTCCTCTGCATTCCTCCAACAGGTCAACATCCTTCTTATGCTTGGGCCTCCAGAGCTGGATGCAGCACTCCAGGTAGTCCTGAGAGTGCAGTAGAGGGGCAGAATCCCCTCACTTCACCTGCTTGCCACGCTGCTCTTGATGCATCACAGGACACAGTTGTCCTTTTGGGCTGCAAGTGCACATTGCCAGGTGATGTTGAGCTTCCTCTTCTAGAGCAGAAGGTTCTTTCTCCCAGTTCTGCTTTTGCCTTCTCGGCTCTGACTTGGGCAGAGTGGCTGGAGCACTTGCCAGTGAAGACTGATGCAAAAACATCATTGATACTTCAGCCTTCTCCATATCCCATATAACTGGGTCTCCTAGTTCCTTCTGGAGAGGATCTGTGTTTTTCACCATCATTCTGTTATCAACCACATGCCTATAGGAGCTTTTCTTGTTGTCATCAGTCAGATTTAATTCTATCAGGGCTTTTGTTTTCCTAACCTGATCCCTGGATACTTAGATGATCTTCTGTATTCCTCCCAGGTTAATTGTCCCTGCTTCCACTCCCAGAAGGCTTCCCATAGACATCCTCTGTCTGAGTTTCTCCAGGAGCTGCTCGTTCATCCATGCATTTTTGCCTGACAACTTTGTTGGGATACGTCTCTCCTAAGTTTGGAGAGGGTGATCCTTGAATACCAACCAGCTTGCTCAGACCCCTCTTCCCTCCAGGACTTTATCCCATGATACTTTACCAAGCAGATCCCTGAAGTGGACAAGGTCTGTTCTCCTGAAGTCCAGGGCAGGAAGGTTGCTCTGCACCCTCCTTGCTGCAGTAAGATTCTCAAACTCCAATATTCCATGGTCACTTCAGCCAAGGCTCTCCCTGGGCTTCACCTTCCCACCTTCTCAACCTTTCCTTCCTGCTGAGAACAAGGTCCAGCATAACACCTCTCCTCACTGGCTCCTGTATGACTTTGGGGCAGGATGTCCTCTCTCCTCCTGAATTGCTTATGCCCAGTTATGTTGTCCCTCCCAGGACCAGAGCTTGTGAACATGAGGCCACTTCTATCTGAATAGAGGATGTCATTTGCTCAGTCACCCTGGTTGGATGGCCTACAGCAGACCCAGGCTATAATGTCACTTTTCCTGTCCTCCCTTTTGATCCTGACCCATGAATCCTTGATCATCTCTTCATCCATCCCCAGGCAGAGCTCCATGCAATGGCTCCATGCTCTCCAGCTGCTCACTGACAGAGCTCTAGGAGCACCAAGGAGTTTCTGATACTGGAAACACCTTCTTGGTGGCTGCACTATGCCATGGTTTGTCAGGTGGAAGAGACAAGCCCCAACCAGTGCCAGGGGTAGCCTAGAGATGGCCATTCAGAAGCTCCTTTGCCCTCTGGCCACATCCACTGCCCAAATGTTTCACATAACTTTGGCTTTGGTGCTGTGGCTGTGAGCAGGGTTTCATAGAGAGACTGTGAGGAAACAAAATCCCTGGGCTGGGCCATGGAAGCTGCTGTAGTTCAGGAAAAGGTCACACCCATTTCCTTTCATTCTAAACACCCCATTCAAGCAGTCTGGCCTTCAGCCTGGCCCACAAGTGAACTGGCAGCTGGTGACAGCCACTCAGCAGCCTCCTGCTCATCCCACCAATCCAGCAGCAATGGCCAAGGAAAGCACTGGGAATGGCTTAAAAGCCAGGACCAAAGTCTTACAAAAGGGTTGCTTTTCCACCCATCCTTTACAGCAGTCACATTTCAGGGAAGAGGAAACCAAGAAAGCAGCAGCAGTGGGTATGCTGTCCCTTTTTCCTCTGTGGCAAATGAAGGTCTGTGTTGGGAACACTCCTTCCTTGCAGCCCAAACCCCTTGGTGCCCTAATCTTACTGCCCTAGGTGACATAAATCATCTGAAATCACTAAGTCTGTCTCCTGCAGAGCTTCACTCCTTATGTCCCTAACTCCAGGAGCCTTAACTCCTCCTGGTCCACCCTTCACATACCACAGCCGCACATTTCCGTTCATCCTGACCTTCCCTCCCTCCCTTGTCTGATAGTCCTTCCCACACAGGCACCACATCCTTCCTGCCCCGGCCTCGCCACAAAGCTGGGTTTGTTCACTGAAGCGGATCAGAAGGAAACATAAGCATGACCCTTTGAATCAAAAGGATTAGGAGAAGTAAAGGAGAGAGCTGCCCATTTGAATATGTACAAACACAAAGGGAGGAAGGTAAGGACACCTCAGGTTGCCCTGGAGGTCTCCCTGATAGGTCTTGCTGGGCTCAGCCCTGCACTTTAGCCCACAGCCTCTGAGACTCTTCCATGACCAAAAAACCCCAACCTTTTGTCAGTGCCAAATCAGGCACTGACTCTTTACAAACAACTAAGAAAAAAAGAAAGGAAATAAAAAGAAAAAAATGGGAAACAAGCCCCCCCAGAATGGGATGGTGATCGGGCTTACAAAGACTCTGCTTGCCCAAGGCACCAATGGATGAAAAAGAGAATACCTCTAGGAAAACCAGTATGTATCCCCTCAAGGTAGTAGATATTTGCATGAGCATACCTCATGATAGAGAAAGTCTGCATCCCAAAGGCTGTATGATCTAAATAGCAATATTGTAAATGTATTGGATGAGGGAAGGAAACACTATCTCATTGCCCTGTATTTTGCATGAGAAACAGCAGTGCAGAGGGATGGGATAACTTACTTGTATCACGGGAAAATCACAGCCAAGCCAAGTCCCAAATCCCAATTCAGGGACTTAACCACAGGCTATTCTGTACTTTCTATTTTCTGTTAACAAAGAAAACAGTATTTTCCTGGATTTCAATCCCCAGTGATACTGCTGGATTTGCTGCCCAGTCGTGAAATATTCCAGGAGTGGGAAGAGCAGTTGAAGCTCTTCTGAGTCATGAGCAGACACTGCCTCATTGTGCAACCTGGGCTGTGAGGGTCACGTTCAGCCCTCCAACTCGACCTCTGCTAGCAAGGCCAGACCCAAAATACCTTGTGCTTTTTATAAAATTCCAGTTTTGGTTCCATTGTGGGGTTTTTGCCCCCACTTTTTTACTTATTTCTGGGGGCTGTTAAGCTTGGCTTAACAAGGAAAAATCACAGCCTTGCAGGAGCACAGTTAGGGACAAACCAGGCAGGGCCCCACGCTGCACAGGAACCCAGGGCTTTGAAAGCATCAGGAGAGGGGAGCAGTGTTCAAACATCCATAATTGTTTAGCAGAGCTGACTCCACAAACACACAAGCTTTTTGATTGCAATCTGGCGACCATGAACACAAGCCAGGGTTTCGCTCGCCCGCCGCCCCCTCACTTTCTGACTCCAGGCATGGGGTGGTGAGGCAGGGCAGCCTCCCCCAGTGCACAGGCATGATGAAAGCTGGAAAAGGCAGCAGGGAAATTTCCTTAGCTCCCCTGGAGATATCCTTCCTTCCCCCTGTGCCTTTTATTTTCTGTCTGCCTGTTTGTTTGCCTAACTGCTGTCAGCCCATGGAGGGACACCAGGCAAATCCTGCCAGGAGTCCCTCTTCCCATGGCTCTGGTGCAAGGCAATTTCCAGCAGCCCCCAAACCTCAGCTCTCTGAAAGCAGCACAAGCCAGTCACAGGAGAAAGCTCTAGATTTTTTTTTTTTTTTCTAAAATGCATTTTCACCATGGTTACTTTGGGAAAATGAAGCGGCTAACCCCTAAAGGTAGAGGTGCCATGGGGAAAAGGGGCAGGTAGCCATCCCCTGTGAGCTGGCACAGCCACACTCACAGCCCTCCCACCAAAATCCCTGCAGAAGGCTAAGTGGGAATGAGGATTTTGAAGGAAAATGGAGAGCACACCTGATAAGGCTGAGGAAGGGGCTGCTAACAGGCTCAACCCAGGCCCAGCCCTCCTAAGCCAAACCCCATACCCTTGAGAGCAGCCACAAGGCACAGGCTCTCCCTCCCTCCCACCAGCTGCTGGCTCCTGTGCTAAACCCCACTCTTCCTCCCTTGGGAAAGGGCCCCACCTACGGGTGAAGGACCAAGGAGGAGCTCTTGGCCCCATCATCACACCTGGAGCTCAGACCAGGGGTTGTAGGGAAGAGCCAGGCTCGATGAAGATAGGCTAAGGGGGAACAAAGGCACCTTTGCAGTGATGGTGCCATCTTCCAGTGGGTACCAGAAAGCCAGGGGACCCAAACCTAAAAGCTGGTGGCCTAGATGTGGGAGGCAGGCTAGAAGTTTGTAGGAAGGAAGAGCTGGGGAAGAGCTTAGTGCAGACCTATCTGTTGTATGAATGCAGCACAGACAGAAAACTACTCCGGACCTGGATCCTGGTGACTTCTGGTAAGTTCACAATCCAGCATCAGACTCCAGGACCCTGACCACAGGTACAGCATGCTGATGGCCAGAAATGTGTTGTGGGACTTGGGGGTCAAGCACAAAAAAGCTTGGGAAGCAGACTGTTCCCTGAGCTGCTTCAGGACTATTTCATGAGGAGGTGAAGGATGCTGTAGAATCACCTGTGCCTCTCTGTCAACCACAGAGTCTGAACAGAAAATTTAGGTGTAGTTGTCTCCCCTGTAGATGTCTGAGATTATATGAACTGCACCCAAAGTGCACTGAGGCATTTCTTAGGTTCAAGAATAGTTAAACAAGTAACCAGAACTAGAAAACTCTGGTGCTGGGAATAGAGGACAGAAGTGCCCTAGACCTGACATCTGAACCAACAAGTTGTTGAAGGATAATATCCATGATCCTCTATCTCAGAATTTACAGATAAAATTTGGGGCTAAGGCTTCCAAATTAAGATAGCTGCCATGCAGAGTAAGTGATAAGAAAAAACATTTAGATTCTGTTTTATTTTTTCAGAGAAGGCCACAGCTGAGGGTGTCTGCACCTTCCCCAAGCCATCAGCTCCTTGACAAACAGCCCATTTCCTCTCCTGTCCCCATTCCTCCCAGGGCACCACAGAGCTCAACCAGCAGTGACAGACCACACTGCAGATCACGGATGATTTGTTTGCTGGCAAGCAGTCCCCACCTCCCTTTCTCCCAAGTGCCTCGACACAAAGGACAAAGCAATGCCTGTACAAGCGTCACCAGTCCTTGATGCTTGGCTGATCAGCATCATCCCAGGCAGAGAAACATCATAGTTTTTGCTGGAAGGGAGCAGGAACAGCTCTCAGGAGCAGAATGCCCTGCTTTGTCCTGAAATGGAGCACAACCCTTTCACCCTTTGCCATGCTCCCACCCGCCTTCCCAGCTCCCAACCTTCAGGCCTTTCAACACCCACAGTTTTTCCACTCTGCCACGAAGCCATGAGAAATTCCCTGCCAGAGGACTTTGTTCAAATGGGTTTTTGAAAAAAAAAAAAAAAATTGCAATTCCCTACTCCAGGCAAACAAGCTCCTTCTTTTCCCTACAAGGAAGAAGGATAATAGCAAAGCCGGGGGGGAAAAGAATAAAACGCAACAAACTATCCCCAAAGCCTACTGTAATCAAAAGAATAATTGCTCCAAAAGATTTAAGCCTACAGCTGAGTCACTAAAATGAAGAAATGTCTCAGTGTCCATAGAAAGCAAACAATTCTTGGGTCATGCAGCAGAGATTCTCTAGGGCCATGTTAGAAGGAAAGAATAAAACAGCCAAATGTAATTAATCATAGTCCCAGAAGAAAGGATGAAATCTCTGCAATTAACTACCTAGACTCATCTTTCCACTTATGAAAATAATCCAGCTGCCTGCTTTCACCTTTCACCCATAGGGCTGCCACAGAAGTCCATTGCCAATACCAAACCACCTCTCTTTAGAGGTGCACTCACCTGCAGCAAGTGGTCCCACAACAGCTTTGCAGAAAGTGTACAGGGAGGGAGAACCTCTGCAGAGTGCAAACAGAACTCCTTGTCTTATTCACAAAAGGTGACTGAACTGTTAGGGAATTTGCACTCTGCAAGACCCTGTGCAGCCCTCAGCTGAACTACAGGAGTTATTTTCAAGCTAGGTATTTTTTATCCACAACCCTGACCCAACTGATCAATTACCAGAAAACGCCAATTAAGAGAAAAAAAAAAAGGCATGCAAAAATGAAAACACTTTTCAAATGGTTAAGCTTATGACTGCTTGTGTTGATAAATTGGCTTATACTTCATCCTCGGGTAGTGAAATTTGCCTGACCAGCAAAGTTTTGGAAAGCATGGGAGGAAAATGCAGTACTTTAAAGAGAAGAGGAAGGGCTGGAGCTGGCGGTTACAGTTTAACAGTGGAGGTCAGGATCTAACATCCAAAAAATCCTATGCAAATCAGAACAAGACATTCAACTTCCCCAGGGCTCCCTTAATAAATAAGGGTTGACAAATATTATTCTAACAATGAAAACAATAACAGACCAGTTCTTTAGGTCAAATACATGAATGGTAAATACAATACAGCAGAATAGTACCAAAATGACATCAGCTGAAGTACTGAGACTGATTTCTACTCCCTCTCTTGTATACAAAGCACTGCTAACATATGAATAATGCTGTCAACAACACATGGGGAATGCTGGCCAGCTTTGTGGTGAGGGAAAGCAAAGAACAGAGTGGACAGAAATCTCCAGCTTTGCTCTTCCATGACACAGCAGAAAGGCTTCCTTTCTATGGAAGGTGATTGGGTCACTCTTCTAGGGAAGGGAAAAAAAAAAAAAAAAAAAAAAAAAAAAAAAAAAAAAAAAAAAAAAGAGGAGGGAAAAAAAAAAAAAAAAAAAAAAGTTGGAAGTGATTCCAAAGCTCCAAGTATAGCTGGAGCCTTCGTGTACAAATGTGGGAAACAGGGAGGGAGGATTAGCAGCCAGGCTGTGGGGTACAGCGGCAAGGCCAAGGAGCCCTGCTTTCCCTGGGTGGGTGCGGCAGCACAGCCAAAGGGGGATGCGATGCTCCGGGGGCCGTTCCGGGGCACAGAGCTGCTGTCAGCTGAATTCCTGCCCTCCACCGACGTCAGCCAGAACACTGAAGCCCGGTGGATTGCTCCTCTGATGTTTGCACTGAAATGTGGCGGAGGAGCCAAGCACGGCGGGGTCCGGCTGCAGCAAACACTGCTCTCAAACACGCACTCTCCCAGCCTGGGGCTGCGCTTATCCAACCGTACCGACCCTCTCCGCACATCGGGGCGCTCAGCGCCGCCAGCGCCCTGGAGCTCGTCCCTTGCTAACAAATTCCTATCGTCCCTCCAGAGGGATGCACAGATCCTGAGGGAGGAGGGCAGACGGGCTGCTTTCCCCATTCCTGCCCCTGGGCACTGCGGCTGCCAGGCAGGAACAGCGGGCAGGAGCTGCCCTCCGCAGGAGCTGCCCGGGAAAGACAAGGGAGGGCTCCTTCTCCATGAGCAGCTGCTTTACTTTCCCATCTTTACGGACAAGGGTCACCCTTCTCAGCGCTGTGCTGCAGACACAAAGTTTAAGGTCCAGAAGCTTTCCAAGTGAGCGAGGAGCCTGGAAGCCAAGCCCTAAGATCCAAAATTTAGACTGCCTTCAAGTCAATGTCCCTGACTAATTAAATGAAACAGGAGATTCCCTCCCACTGCTGCTTTTCTATAAACCTGTGACTGATACACACGCTGGAAAGTGAAACCCCATAAATTTTTGCTAGATAACAATGCTGCTTCTATGTTGATGTTTAAATATGGGTATATAACCAAAACTGAGAACTGAGGTAATTTTTACTTTCAGTTAACACAAAGGTCTACAATCATTCTATTTGATTAAAAATAATACTTATTAAAACTAGCACTCAGCCAGCGATATCTATAAACATTTTTAAATACTGATCAGTTACTATTATGTACATCTCCAATTTTATGTAACCATGTAATAACTACAAAATGAATTCTCCTGCTGGTCAGTTTTGTGTCATTTGGCCAACACTGCCAAGGTACAGCAGCCAACAGGTTTTAGGGCTGCTCCCTAGGGCCACAAGGTTAAAGTGTTCTACTCATCCTATGAAAGGATTTCACACACAAAATTGCATCACTGCAGCACCTGAATGCATGTGAATGCACAACAGGGTTCAGAGAGCAACACAGGACACCCCACATCATAATGCACTGTTCTCTATGGAAAACACCCAGGAGATGTATGACCATACACAGTCCACAGAGCTTATGGCACTAGGATGAGGATGAGAGTGATTTTTACCCTCTATCCTCTGCTGTGGAGGTATTTTAACCTGAGTCTGCAGAAGCAAGTATCCATAGTAAAGAGAAGTAGAGCAAAACAAAAGCCTGAAAGTTCCCAAGGGATTTTTTTTCCTCCACCAGAGCAATGCTGGGGAATCCTCCAAGGAGATTACAGCCTTCACTGCCTGCAAAATTCTCTGACACACTGTACCTTTTGAACATTTCTTTCCTACTGCAGAATGTAAGAGAAGGTGGCAGCCTGCTATGATGGGCCAGGCTGTGGAGAGTCAACATGGAATTATCAGGTGTGTGCTTCATCATGTTGTGAGCTGCTGACCTCCTCACTCTCTTCCCCCACCATCCCAAGCTTGCCTTCCCTTTTCCCATAGTCATGCCCTATATTGAGCATCCCCCAAAGACACCATTTTCTCCACTAGTTTCACAGTGCTCCTGATTTCCATTTCTCAGTTGTACAATATCATTTAAAATATCATTAAAAGCTGCTTTTCAGCACACTCAGCTCCAAAAACAAGACAATCAGGAGAAAGACAGAATCCACTTCTCAATCCAGCTTGTTTTTAAATATATTCAAGTAGGCAGAAGGTGAGATTTGCAACAAGATCTCCTTGAAAACAGTGGGAGTATTCTTTGTAGCGGCATGGAAAGCAAAATTTTGAGTTCTGGTATGGTCCTCTGCTGCCACCAGGAGTAAGATTGCATCAAAAGCTGTAGGGCAGCAAAATATCCCTTAGCAGCTCCCTCAGTGATTGCAACAAAATCAATACCAAACAAGTGGACCACTTACCCAAATTTGGTGGACAGAACACCTCCCAGGGCAGAGCCAGCAATGATAGCCACTCCAAAGCAAAAACCCAGCTTCCCCAAAGCACCAGCACGTTGGGAAGGAGAAGTCATATCTGTAATAACCTTCTGAGCACCTGCAGGGTGGAAAAATATCCCTTAAAAGAACCTTGCCACAGGGTTTGAGCAGATGTGCCTGCAGTTCCTATGGTTTTATTGCTAAGCCATTAAGAGCTTTTTGTTGGTTTTTTGTTTGTTTTGTTTTTGTTGTTGTTTTTGTTGTGTTTGTTTTTTGGTTTTTTTTCCCAATTAAAACTTTTCTGGGCTGGTTCCTGGTTAGAGATAATTTCCAGAGCTTTTAATTCTCATACTTTGCATGCAAGAAGACATCAAAATAGGCACTGTCACTGTCCTGTGGGAGCCTCATAGTCCATAGTCAGCTTTGAACACAACAGACCACCAGTCATGAGAAACAGAACCATTCAAACCACTCAAATAAACCACTTCACAAGTGACAAGGAAGTATTACCAACTTGATTCCTCTTGCATAAGTCACATGGACTTGCAGTCGCTGAAGTTTATATCTTTTACATGAAAAATATAGGAAACATCAGCCAAAACAGAACAGCTTGGTGCATAATTGAAGGTATTTTTGTAACAATGTTTAATTTTTACCAGAATGATCATTTTACCAGGAGAAAGGGAAAAGCTTTAGTGTAAAATATCCTGGTTGCAAGAAGGCAGCTGAAAAGTCTGGGATAACACTGCTGCCAGAAAGTGACTTGCACCCATGGGTGATCAAGGCCAAACAATTTTCTCAAAATTATACAGGAAGATAGGCCTGGAACTCAGACTAATAAGCACTGCTTTCCACAGCCAGTACACCTGCTGCTTCATGTTCCCACCATTTCATCCCTGAGGAGCATTACATGTTCCCCCTGCCTTCCTTCATGCTGTTGAACCTGTTGACTTCCACTAAAACAAGCAAGAATCGGGGTGAAATCAGGGAGCAAAAGCAATTTGGAAAGCTACTCATCCCTGACTGACCTTACCTGGTATCCCATGCATGAACACTCCTGGCAGCCTGGAGAGGAAGAGGATGGGGATGCTGGTGGAGAAGGACATAAGCAGGAAGGAGATGCTTCCAGATACACAGGAGAGAATTAAGGCTGCTCGGGCACCAAACTGATCTGCAAACCTGGGACAGAAATGGCACAAGGTTGTCAGTTTTCTATTTAGGTTTGGGGTGTTTTTTTTTTTTTTAAGGAAAAAAAAAAGACTTCTCAATGGTAAATCAATTTTGCTCCTATTTAAGGGAAAAAAAACCACCACAACTAAACACACTAACAACCATAAGCCTCCAAACCCCAAAACACAAACAGGCAAAACCCCCAGTCATATCATGTTTTGACCCAGCTCCAACTCTTTGCTGTAATTCAACTCCAAAAAGCTTAAAAAGCTTAAGTTGGACAAAGTCCGAGAGCACCACAGAAAAGGTTCTGAGCAACAGGGGCTCAGGTGACCATAAACCAGGCCTTATTTAGAGTTTATCATTGCAATTCCTCCTTTCTTCACTTTATTGAAGCTGCATATTACAGCTAGCAGATGAACATTACCTTGCATAGCAATTAGTTGTGCTTAGACTAAGAGGAGCAACCTCCTAAAAATGCCAGGGTTGGTCTACAAACAGAGCTAAGCTTAAGTAATTAAAAGATTTTGTGTTGTGGGAGAGGTACAGGTCAAAACTTTGTTGTTTACATGTAACCCAGGGCAGTTTACATTTGCTGTTTGTAACTTAAAGACCACAAATCATTACACTGTTGGTGTGGGGATGTTTTTGTTCTGTTACTTAAAAGTAAAGACAGTGCTTTATCTTTTCATGTCTCTTTAGGAGTATCAAGAAAGAGCACGAAAAACTGAGCTAAGAAACACATTCTTTTTTCCTATTTTCTATTTAATCTGTCCCTATGCTGACATCAAAACAGTCTCATGTCTAGAAAAATCTTTTTTATCTCAAACCTACATTGCAAATTTTGGCTTCAATCTGGCAAAGGACACTTTCAGTCCCAGACAGATTCTGGTTTGCCATTTTCCTTCCTTCAGCAGTGATTCTGGATATTAGTTAATGATGTGTACGGAGGAGAACTAGATTTCAGATGGCACCAGATCCAGGACAGAAATACTCTAGGTTTGGGTATTAATAGGAAAAGCATTAAAAGCAGGCCCTTTGTACCATCTCCATTCTCAGAAATGCATTTTCTGCCAAGCAGTAATGTAGAATCAAACATTGCTGTCATTTATTTGAAAATGTGTCCAAGATCCTCAAAGTGCCACTCTCCACATACCAGAGGATCCTGTAGATCTGTAGATTTCTGTATCAGCCAGAAAAGTAAACTGAAGCACAGCAGGTAAACTGAAGCACACAGCAGCTCCCTATCCATTTGTTGATTTGTTGATCAGTAGCGGGATCAAGAAGAGAAGTTAGATTTTCTGTCTCAATTAAGTTTTCTGTCACTGAATTACACATATCTTCAAGGTTTTATTTTTCCTGGTCTTTAGGAATGTATTCTCCCATCACTCAAACTTTTTAGGGGTATTTACATTTCATTAGGAAGAGCAAAGTCTATTCCTTGGGGTAAAGAGGCATAAAACCCAAGTCTTTTCCACTCTTTTGTTATTTTGATAGCTTAGTTTATAAATAGATATTCTTAAAAGATTCTTAGAAGTTCTTAAAGGTCTATGCAAGTCTAAATTTGTATTCAACATGGATGCAGATTCAGCTGATGAAATGACACAACCTTCAATTATTGTAATTGACAGTTCTACTTACCATCAATAAATACCCTCTTTTTTGTTTGTTTTGTTTTGTGTTTTTGTGGGGTTTTTGTTTGTTTGTGGCTTTTGTTCTGTTTTGTTTGTTTTTTGGCGTTTTATTTTTATTTTTTGTTTGTTTTGTTTTTGTTTTATTTCCCAGTCACAAGACATTTCTAAGGTTACACATGTCTATAAAACATTTGCAGGATGAAGCTGTTAGGACCTGGGCTCTGAGGACTCTGGTGGTTTAAACCCATTCCCAGGATATTGTTACACTTAAATGTGTCATTAAAATGTAGCTAAGTTAATATAAAGGCTGCTTCTAGGCTGCAGTATTTCTAATAATAGCATTTATTTTTCCCTTGCTCATTATGAAATCCTCAAACATTTCAACAGGGCCACAAAACAGAACTAAATGATTTTTTTATGAAAGTGTAAAAATGCCTGATCTTTTTCAGCTATGTAAAGGGTCATGAGAATCATTCTCACTTACCTTCCAAAAATGTAACCTCCCACGAGCTGGAGGACACCAAAGATGGTCTGGAGATAGCCAAACCCCACTAAATCTAAACCTAGGCTCTTTGCCATGTACTAAAAATGAAAAAAAAAAAAAAAAATCAGAAACAGCAAAACCAACAAATTAGTGGGAAAGAAGTATGCTATATTTATGAATAAACATCTCAGTATCTGTGTGGAGAGGATCACCACTTCAAACAACCACTTCCTTCTGTTCTCCACCCCTATAAAGGAAATCTTCACTGGGCCAGACACTAACAGCTTAATAAAGACCAAATGTCTCTGTCCCACACCCTTGAAGGATGGGGAGATGTGATCAAAACCATCAATTTAGCACCGGTGACAAGTTTGTATCACCATTTGCTTTTCTAGTTCAACATATTCAGAAACTGCTAAGGGGGATATGGGAAATTTTAAATGCCCTCCTGCCTCCAGACCCTGCACTAGGAACAGCCCAGTCACCCTCTGGGAGATGACTACAGAAAAGTCTTGGAGCTGCTGTTTAATCAACCAAGCCAGAATCAATGCAAGCACAACGTGGGCAAATATTGCCTTTACTGCATGGTACACCCACACCCTGAGCTTGCAAAAAAATCACAGATGCACACCGTGAAGAGCCAATGTGCAGTTATTTCTGATCCATGTTTTTGTTGTGTCATGTTTTTATTTAGCCTGGAGCTGCAGGGAGACCTTATTTCGCTCTACAACTGCCTGAAAGGGATTGGTATCCAGGTGGGGGGGTCAGTCTCTTCTCACAAGTAACTGCAATTGGATAAGAGGTAATGACCAAGTTATGCCAAGGATGGTTTGGATTGGATATTGTGAAACGTTTCTGCACTGAGAGGATTGTCAAGCACTGGAACAGAGTGCCCAGGGAAATGGTGGAATTGCCATCACTGAAGGTGTCTTTAAAATGTGTAGATGTGGCACTCAGGGACACGGTTTGGTGGTGGATTTAGCAGTGTTAGCTTTCTGATTGGACTCAGTGACCTTAAGGGTCTTTTCCAACCAAAAGTCTTGACTGGTTCTATAAAATCAGACAGAAAAGTCCAGCAAGTGAGAAGCAATGAATCCCACCGAGCTGGTTAATTTTACACTTAGAAAAGCCCACCTTAGAGCTGAAATCTCTGCTTCCTGATAGCTGCTGGATGGGCACTCTCACACTCCATGCAAGAAGACACAAAATACATCAGTTCACCCACAGCCAGGAAAGGGCTCTAGGTGCTACTGTAGCCCAGGTAATAAAGCAGCTTTTATGGCCTGGGTGTACCCTGGACAGAGACACAGCCTGCCTGTTTGGTAAGGATATCGAGTATTCCTTTTCAGTTTCAAGGATACCTTTCCTCTTTCCTGCTAAAAACTACCTTCTGACTCTGCTGGAAAGCTAGAGAGCCTGGCATTGAAGGAAATGTGCAGTGAGGCAAGAGAACCCATACTCACAGGTACGACTCCCATCTGCATGAATAAAAAGGTCAGGTCTAGGGCTGCAATCACGTAGGCAACACGGATCACTTGTCCCCTTTTGGCCTCTCCCAAGCAGCCATTCTCTCCCAGGGTCTCGTTCCTCATTCCTGAGGCTTCTCTCTCACCTCCAGAGCTGGTTTTTGCATTCATAGTGCTCACAGAGTGACTTGTTGCAAGACGGGCTGGACAATGACACGAAGGAACTTTTGCTGGCTGCCAATGTGAAGCGTAGATAAGGAGCACGAGTTGTGTGCACAGTTCAAAGCTTATGGTGTGAAAGGTGCCGAGCCAGCATGCCACGGGTTTAATGCTTCTTCCTTTCTTTTTTCCTCTTCCCTCTTACTTGCTAGGCAGGATCAAAGGTAAGCATGCACCCAACCACGCACCTGGTTCTTCAGCCTTGTCCCAGGTGGGCTCACTGCCCCAAGTGCCATCACAACAAAGCTCAGCTGGAGTGTCCCTGTGAAGTGAAAGTGAACATTGCCCCAAACAAGAGCACGTGGTAAGCTCTTCAACTCTTTTAACTGTTTCACTTCTGTCACTTTTATTGCCCCTGGTGGCTCAGGAGAGATGACTCTTTTAATTCTTCATGAAAGGCACGTTGCTTTTATTTCTGGAGAATGCAAGTGAGGCTTACAGCAGAACAGTTATTTCCAATTCCAGTAGGTTTCTACAGATCTTGGAACAAACAGAGGTCTTGCAGGTAGTTAGAGCCCCTCTCATCACCTTTACCTGAGCCATTTTCCCTTCTTTCCAGGTGCTGCAAATTTATAGTAATTCTGAGCTAGCAAATGTTCACATGTGACTCCACTCAAACTACAGATTACCATCCAAGGTCAAAAACATAAAAAAAGAAAAAAAAAAAAATTAAATCCACACAAATCAGGAGGATGACTGCCAACTGGAGAATGAAATAAATGAGGCTCATTTGGCCTTTGGGGATTTTGTTGTTTGCTTGCTTGTTTACTTAGGGTTTTATTTGTTTGTCTGCTTTCTTATTTGCTTGGGGGTTTATTTGTTTGTTTTCTAACCCAACAAAGCCTGGGAGTCTGGTTGAGGATTATCTTTATTTTGAAGAGAAAAAGAAGGCAGAGATTCCAGTGCTCTGACTTTGTAGCATTATAGGAGTTTTGGAAAGAAGGGAACTGAAGATCTCATCCATCCTGCTGCTTGAACACATCAGTTCAGCTGTGGCTTTTTCTAGGCAAGCTTTGAAAATCTCAAAAAAAAAAGAGATTTGCCCCTTCTCTAAGTATCTGGCAAAGAAGTTTTTCCTCCTGTCCATTGTGAATTTCTTGTGCTGCAGCTTGACCATATCACCCAGTCCCTCTAATTTAATAACACCTCAGCTTAGAAACAGTCTTGACTCGCCGTGAAGGCTGACACAGACACATCAACACAGAGACACACACACAGATGTCTGCTGGCTTGGATCTGGAATGGTTGTCAGAGCTCTAGGACTCCAGCCAAGCCTAGAGAGAGTAACCTGTAAGATCCCTGGGCACACCTTTTTGTTCAACATATCACCACCAAGGGATTTGCTAAAGGCTGCTAGGCTCTACCTCCTGGCAAAGGAGGGAGAAGTCCAAAGGTTAAATCTTTCACCAGGGTTGGGTACCATATCAATGGAGATTGCACAGAAACAACCCTTCACAAGCCTGAGCACGAGTGAAAAAAGCACCTTTAAAAATTACTTTCCTACAGCAATCCTGGCACTCAAGCAGATCCAACTCACAAGACCCCAGAGTTTGTATTTGTTACTGAGGAAGGATGACTACCCAGCTTAGCAAAAGATCAGTGCTCAACATTTGGTTCATCTCAGAACAAAACAATGGACTTGCCTGCACTTTGAATGTCCTTCAGCACAGTACCAACAACATCACTCCCTGGCTTGTGTTGGAAAGGCACACAAATTACCATTGAATAGAAGAGTAAAATTAATGTCAGAATTCTGTTTATGGAGGTTTTGAGACAACCAAAAAAGTGACTCACACAAATGCAATGCACAACAGTGCTTACAGGAAACCTTGCTGCCTTGGATTTGAAAAGAATCAATAATTTGACTGGTGAGTTTGTCTCAGCAGCAACTGAAAACAGATCCCAGCAAGGTGATCCCAGGGCAGCCAAGACTTGGAGATGCAGCCACTCCCCACCAGATAGGAGCCTTGTCCTGCCAGGGCATGCAGCACAAATAGCTAGCCAGACACATCCTCTCCCTCAGATCTGGCTTCTTTTTACTGGCATTGACAAGGGAAGTGGAGTGAAAAACCACAGAGTTTGATTTCCAGCTCTGGGGCTAAAGGCACAGTTTTAAAAAGCAGGAAGCTAAACTTGGTGCCTGGTGTGGAGGTGTCTGTGGAGAATAAGCTGTGATCATCAGTTCCTGTACACCTCTGGATGGTTTAGCATCCAAGACTGCTCCTTAGCATCCCAGATCAGGCTGCAAGTAAGAAACTGTCCTGGGCCCAACTTGGTGATCCTCTTCTAGCAGTATTGTCCTTGGGCAAGATCATTTCTCCCCCCATCCCAGCACTTTGACCCACACAGGACAAAGGTGGCTGTTTGAAGCCTTCTTTACAAGCCAATGGCCAGGTCATGTCCATGCTGCCCTCACCCCAAGGATGCAGGGATGAACTGTATTCTCCAAACCTGGCCAAAATGTTGGCAGCCTCAGACCATCTCAGAATCCTCCTGCAAGGTCTTCTGCACAGGAACTTGGCCTTTCCTGACTTTCAGTGCCTGAATTTTAGAATCTTGCCCCATGAATCAGTCGGCCTAAGGGCTAAATGTGGCAGCAGGAGCACTGATGGAAACACAGCCAGTGTGGTCGACACAAGACACACTCTCCTCCTCCTCTGAGTGAAAAGTCTGACTGAAAATGTCTGCAGGAGCCAAAGCATGGCAGAGATTTCCCCTATTCCCAGCTATGCTCCACTGAACACCATGTTTGCAGCCATGCAGCTGAGGGCCAGCTCATTTATACCTGTAGTGATAATGCACCACTAATGACAGATGGCATAGGCTGGCACTGCACTTTTATCTAAAGGCTCCTTCTGGCTCAATTATAGGCTGCACCATGGGTAGCACTCAGTCACTGACAAGCTATCTTTGAAAAACAAAATTAATTTTAAAAACAAGGAGGAACAGGTTATGAAGAGGAAATGAGTTTTCTTGGGTAGGATAAATAAACTTTGAATAGACATATATTTCAGGGAGACTACAATGAAAACGAGCAAGGAGATAAATAACGTGGTAAAATTGCAGATTAGTCCATTAGCTATGCATTAAGCCTTGAACACTTATTCTCAGCAATTCTGGAGTATTTATAGTTGCCTTCCCGGTGTATCTTTTCCAAGGCCTACTTGTCTGGTGATGTCTGAACAAAATAGAGCAGGAAATCTGAGAACATCTTTAAAAAATCATGAAGGCTCACTGTTTATGTTATTTGGGCAGATTTTTTTTCTTAAATTGCTGGAATGGGAAGCAAGGCTAGCACATGCATAGGGGAAGGGAAATCCACCCACATCAATACTAGAAGTTGAAAATGTTGGTTGGAAAACAATAAACTGGGGGAAGTAAATCTCAAATCCTTCTCTGAACTTGTATTTTTTCACAGAGGGAAATTTATATGATCTGGAAGAACATGAGGTACCATGGGTGGGAGCCTGCAGGGAGTCAAAACAAATTTTCAACCCCAAAGGAGGCTTGAGGAGAGATGAAAATGAAGATGTACTGCTCAGCAGTGAAGGAGCAGAATCAAGCCTCAATCCTCTATGAATTTGAACTGGCCAGTGTCTTCAGCTACACAAAAAAAAAACCCAGAGATGGGATGAAGGAAATCCTGCTCCAATGCAGATCAGTCACACATCCTTGTGGGTGTGCATCCATACCCATGGCAAGCATGACAGCTGGCTGGGAATGCCAGGGAGGGAATCACTGGCTCTTGCTGTCAGCAAAACCTTCATTTCTCCTTGCAAAGAGAAACAGCATTTCTGTGTGCTGTGTACTGGGTGTGCCAGGAGGGACATGAGGTGTGAGATAAATCATAATGAACATACCTCATCTCCCTGCCCAAGAAGCAGCAGAGACCACCCTCCCTCTCTTTGGAGGAGCATTGAGAGGCCACCAACCAAAAGCAGTGAGGCAGGCAGACATTCAGACATGGGGGGACAAAACAACCCTTCATGGAGACACAGTCCTCAGGGAGCCATTGTCCTGGGCACGTTTCTTAAACTCTGTAATATGAGAAAGGAAATGGAGGAATTATCTCAAAGCAATTCCTCAATAGTGGGAATGCTGAATGGCTGTAATGAGGGAAACTGCTCAACACCAGCCATGGTTGGTGGGAGCCATCAAATCTGCAGGATCTGGCCTGATCCCTCTCTTTCCCCAACCCCAAGACTAAAGGAACAGGCCTCATTTGTATTCTGGTGAAAGATTTATACAGTTAAGCAAATAAGAGCATAGATGGCCTGGTATTGCCAAAATTATATCCCAAGTTTGTTGACTGATTTATTCCTTTGTCTAATTGTGTCCATGAAAAAAGCAGCTCACTAATGAATGGAAAAAGATTCCACAAGGCCAGAAAAAAAAAAAAAAAAAAAAAAAAAAAAAAAAAAAAAAAAAAAAAGAGCAGCCATGTTTAGTTTACAGAATAGCTCAGTCTTCAGGGATTTTTCATAAAAACTGCAGAGACAGTCCAAATCGACAATGAAATCAGATTCCTGGTAGCTGCTGAACTCTTTTGGCTTTTTCTATGTGTGTATTAAATTGCAAAAAGCAATTATTTATAATTTGTTTTTATAAAAACTCTGGTGCACTTATTATTCCTGGCAAATTATTTTGTGAAATGGAAAAGGCTATTGTTCATTCTCTTGGTAAAGTCTTTGTTACTTAGCATATTAAACTGCAAATCACATTTTATCTGAAAGGTCCCTTCCAACCCAAAGCATTCTATGATTCTATGAAATATGGCTGGTTATTATTAACTTTTTAATGGTAAACCCCCAAAGCTCCAGCTAATACTGAGGCCTCATTTGGTGCCCTGTAAACACAAAAAGAGGTTGAGTCTCAGATGAGGGAAAAGCCTTAAATCCTCCTTGTCTTGCAGATGGGACTCTAACAGACAGAGGGGTTTAATGACTTCCCTGAAAACAGAGAAAGTCTGTGGAAGAGGCTGGAGTCACATTCAATCATCCTTTTGGATGCCAGTTGCCTTGTTTAACCACAGGCCAGTTCCTTCTCTCTAATATTCTGGAAAAATTAAAATAAAAGAGAACATTTCTGAATACTGGAATTTGACAACAAAACATGAAGATGAGACAGAGACTGTGTCAATTGTGAAAGAGTTTTGGAAAAATCCTGTGGCCTGAATTCAGGAGAGTTACAGCAAAAATAACATGACCAAATAGGAAGAAAAACTCAGTTCTTTGTACTCATCCAGTCTCCTGGGCTCCAGCAGGACCTCAGCAGGGCAGGAGCCTCCTGTGCCTGCCCACACTGAGTGGCACCTTGTGTGGGATGGTGTGGGCTCACCTCTGGATCATCTCCCAGGTGTGGCCGTGGCTGTGGCCCTCCCTACCCAGAATCTCTCCTGGGCTGCTGGGCTGCTTCTCCTTCAAGCAGGGAAATCAAAAACCAGCAAATGCTTCCAGTCTGTTATGCCAGAACATTGAAGAATCAGCAGGCAAAAGATGACCCTTAGTGAAAGCCCAGACCTGCTGCATGACCTCTCTGCTGGGCAAATGGTGTCCCCTAGACTTGACATCCTTCTTCCACAAGCCACACTTGTTCTCAGCAAGCCTGACCTGTCCACCTCTGTAGGAAAATGTGATTGGAGGACTGGTTATTCCATCAGCTGCTCAGCAGGGTCCAGGCAAAACTCCACACACTAACAAGCCGTGGTGACAGCCCAGAACCAATGGATGCTTCTGCTGCCTCTGTGGTTGTGTCTTCAGCTTCCTGGCATGTTGGCATGCCCAGTCTTCAGACAACTCACTGCTGGATAATGGATGAAGCCCTGGGCTCCAAGATACACACAGTGCATTGGGAGTCCAAGGTTCATAGCCAAAGAATATTCTGGAAGTGACAAATCCGGATACACACACAAATGGAGCCTCAGACTTCGCCTGCAATGTGCAATATTTCATTCAGCTGGTGCTGCACAGCCACCTTCTGGAATCGCAGCGATGTCTGGAATGCAAAAGCTGTTTATCATTTAAATAACATTTAGGCCGTTATAATTTATATGAGAATTGTGACTGATTGGAGCTGTATGGAGCTTCTTGTTGTGGTTTGCTGCAGGAATGCTGCAGATTTCCTCTGCACACATAACATTCTGCACACAATGGGAGTCCCAGACATTTTCAACTAGACTCAAGCCTTTTGCATTTACCAAAACATTTTCCTGTGTCAGAATCAAACAATTGCCTGATTTATAAATCTCAAGCATTCAGGAGACCACCAGCAACACAATGTAACAAGAATCTCTCTGTCATTCAGCCTTCAACAAAGCTGTACACAGCACAAACAAAACAGGGGTGTGTATCCATGTTCCTGCTAGTGCATGTTTCTACATAGAGCAAGTAGAAAAAGGCAAAGCATGTATCTGTAAAACCTTGCACATCCCAAGGACAGCTTCCCTGCACAGAAGGGGGTCTGTGCTACATGCTGAGACAAATCCTTACTAGTTCAGGGCCAGGGGACATTTCCTCTCCCAGTCTTGCACAGAACCAACATGCCATGAGTGGAAAGAGGACAGCTGACCCCATGGCTTCATCTCCCACATGAGTGGGGGACAGACCTGTGTTGCACATATTTGCAGCCTGTGGCTGGAAGAGAGAAAGATATTCGGAGTCATGCAGGCTGGATTGATCAGCAGCTCCAAAATGCTGAAATGTGGAAACATGGTTTCATATTCCCTGATCTATCTGAGCTCTAAATGACTTACAAAGCCTCCTCCAAGGTTCTTCTTCTCCCTCTAAGTAAAACACCTTATTTCAGATGAAGGCTTGAATGGTCTTGTAAAGTCAGAGCAAATCCTGAAGTTCACACTGTTGCAAGTTGGAGCAGAGCATGTACCCCTGAGTATCAGTCAATTCACCCAGAAAACCAAAGCTTCTAGAAATCTGGAAGACACAAGCCCTTGGAGGTATCCTCTCTGCTAGGCCTGCACCCCCTGCATCAGCAATAAAGGCTGTAGCCACAGCTACAACCTTGATTTTAGTTAGAAATACGAGAACAATGACAATCCTACAAATGCTGAGGTTTTTGTTCAAACCACCAGAAGGCTTTGGAGATGCTTCATTGTTTCCTCCTGGCCTGCCCATACAAGCTCTGCTTGAACTTACCTGAGACAAAAAGAAATCAAACTGCCTTTGGTGGAAGTAGGAATTCCTCATGGACTCCCTAGCACTGAGATTGTAGGGGGAACCCACTAAGGCTCTCGAGTGGGATATGAGAAATCCTCACCCCAAATGGATGTTTGGGGAAAATTTTCAAGCAAAACCAATGCTGAACGCAGAATACAACTCTAGCATGGACAGATAGATGAGAATGAAAATGCTTAGAGGACACATCCCTACAGTCAACATACTCTATCATATAATTGTCCCACTTCAAATGTATCCGAAATTTTGCTGTAAGAAGCCAGAACCTGCCTGGTACCATTCAATTCTCTCCTTTCCAGTTTCAACCTCTATAGGCATGGCCTTCCCTCAGAGCAAACGATGAGGATGTGTTTCTAACATGTAGCAGGTATGTCTGACACAGGAAAACACCAAACCTGCTCAATTGTTCTCTCTTGAAAGCTCATTTCTTATAATAATTCTTCAGAATTATTTTGGAACAACACCAGGACTTGTGAATTAAATTTATCTCTCTTTGTAATGAATCAGAGCAAACTTTGCACACTGCTAGGATCCAACCCTGGCATCAGGACATGAGTGGCACACACAGAGTTTTCCAAGACAAAATTCCTAAGAGATATTTATTTAAAAAAAAAAATCAAAATATTTTTAAAAGCTTGTCCCTCAGATGATCACAGGCTCACAATGCAGAAATCATGCAAGCTCTACAAAATTTTTTGGGGCTAGCTCTGTAAAACTGCCTCAGGGAGGGTGCTGGGAAGTAATTCCCCAACTTCCAAACTTGACTGGGGTCTGAAGGCTGCTGTTAAAACCAACACCAATCTACTCAGCAGGTCAGCCCAGCCTCTCTCCTCACTGCCTTCAAAACAAAAGAGTAAGGATTTATTCCTTTTATTTATTGCTCAGTACTGCCAGGGGAGTAGTGGGTTGTATTCCTTCTAAGCCTCATCAATCAAATTGCCAAATTCAGCCATCTCTGTGCAGGTGAAGCAACAACCACCACAAACCCCACTGGAGGTGCCCTCAGAAGCTGCAGGACTGCCAGGGCAGGTCAGAGACAAATCTTGCTGAATGGCTGTGGTGCATGAAAAGAAAAGAGTAGATTAAATTTGCAGCCCTGTGGTTAAAAAGAGAAAGAAAGAAAGAAAAAAAAAAAAAAAAAAAAAAAAAAAAAATAATACGCCCGTGTTAAAAAAAAAAAAAAAAAAAAAAAAAAAAAAAAAAAAAAAAAAAAAAAAAAAAAGCCATTCTTCCATCTGCAATGCAAATGCATTTGATCTAGAAAGCAATGAGATTCTGTAAACATAACACCTCCAGATGTATTTCTTTCCTTCCTGAGCAAACTCACAACCATTTGGCCACTGTCAGCTTAAATGATTTCACCTGGTTTCTGTTTTCTCTTTGAATACCAATGATGACCAGCTGACTCATTTTTACTTTGAGAAGTACAGGATTTGGATTGCTTGGCTTTAGACTGAAACCATGACCCCAGTTCACTGGGAATTTTGCCTCTGATTTCCATGCTGCTGGAATTTAACTTTCAAGTCTTTCATCCAGCTCCTCTTCTGCTATTACTGTTAGGAAAACATTTGTTTCAGACCCATTTGGTCATGACTACGTTTGAGACTGTGTCTCATGGTTCACACTAGGAGAATTTGTACCGTGTCATTTTGAAATGCCTTCACCTGTACGTTCACTGAGGGCCAGTGAGATATCTCCTATCTTGCACAGCATCAGGGTGTGTCTTTAATTGCACCTTCATGGAATTAAAGTTTAATTGAGAATCAGCTACAAATTCATCTCTTTGTGCTTGATTCTCCTGTCCTAAGTCCAAAAGTCATCCTACTTGAAGCTGAGAGTTGGGCACCTGGAGCTCATTGCCCTGTGCACTTGTTTTAGCAACAGCTCCTGAAAGAAGTTTCAGAGCAGCTGCTAAGGGGAAACTTAAAAGGCTGCAGCATAACCTGATGATTTTTCAACATGGTCACAGCACAGGAAAAAACTTGACTTTCTCCTGGCCTCCACCATCTACCAAGGGACATTACAATCACATGTAATCAGAGTATTTAGTAACATTTCCAACCATGACCTCAGGAAACAGGTCCTTCCAGCCTCTGTCCAAAACTCAAGAATTGGCTCATTAAGAAATAGCTGTCAGTGGGTGTAATGCAAACCATTAGAAAGCCTTTAGGTCAGTGCTACCTGTGGCCTTCCACCTCTTCTGCTCTGTTAGGGGACATGGCATTTGTTTTGTCTTTGGATCTGCAGGATGCTCATGGCTAGTGGAATTTCTGATGAGTGCTGTTGTGGATGGCACAAGCAAATCCCTTAATGCTGCCCCATGTATAACACAGGCTGAACTCCCAGCAATGAGTCACAGCACTAATTGTTCTGCATTGTATAAATGTGCTCATGGTGTGCTGCTGGATCCAGGTACAATTAACTCCTCACTCTGCAGGAATACATACCTGATTGTGGGCATGGCAGCCGTGTTATGGTAAAACTGCTGTAAAATTAACGTGATGGACTCCCCCAAGGGAGTTCTTTGAACCACTCCCTCTGCAGGTTCACCACTGGCTGGGTGATGTTTGGTCCACATTCAATGCCTGCAGCAAAATGAATGCTATGATTCTAGCAGAGAGATTATAAAGTGATTGCTTTCCAAGATTAAGAAAAAAATAAAATTTTAGTGCTCTGTCTTCAGAAAGTTACTACCCTAAAAGCAAATTTAAAGCTGTAGGCAAGAAGATAAATTAATCAAAGAATACAAACAAGAAGCCGGGGGTGAGGAGGGAGGGAAGATTATCTCATCGTGCTGCGTCATTGCAGGCTATCTCAACACCCCACTGCACGGAATGGAGAGCCCTGAGGGAAAGACAGATAAGAAGAGGGAATCCAGCTTGGAGTGCAAGAGGAGGAACAGCCAGATCCCACAGCACTGTATTACTGTGCCAACTGCTCACAGAGAGGGAACCCACCGCAGGAAAATGTAAAAGAAACAAAACTCCTGGGGCTCCTTGAGACATGCCAGGCCTCCATGAAGCCAGACAAGTGTCTCAAGGTCTGCACCCTCTACAACTGTATCTGCTTCTCTTGGGCTGCCAGGGTTGGAGATGCCATTGAGCTAAGTCACTATCTGTCATATTTGAGAAGTGGCAATGACAGAACGAGGGCTAATGGTTTTAAACCAAAAGACTTAGAATAGCTATTAGGAAGGAATTCTTTTCTGTGAGAGTGGTGAGACACTGGTACAGTTTGCCCAGAGAAGATGGGTATTCCCCTATCCCTAGAAATGTTCAAGGCCAGGCTGGCTGGGGCTCTGAGCAACCTGTTCTAGTGGAAGGTGTCCCTGCCCATGGCAGGGGGATTGGAACAAGATAACGTTTAATATCCCTTGCAATGCAAGCCATCCTATGATAGCCAAGTTACACCTCAACCCTAATTTTTCACAAAACAAAGTGAGTGTATTCTTCCATTCACAAATCTTGCCAAGGAATCATACAAATTTGGAGCAACTTGAGGAATCTCCAGGGTTATTACAGCTACAATATATTTCCTTACTCTGGAAGCAGCGTGCACATCGTATGGAATTAAAATCTGCACTTTTCCATAACCTGCTCTGCCTTGAGCTGCCCAGAGCTACCTGCAGGCTGGCGGCCCGGAGAGCGGTGTCCCCAGCCAACCATGCCCTGAGAGATCCCTGTGGGGAAGCAGGGAGCCTGTTGTTACCAGGTACAGCCCAGCCCGGAGCTCCCTTAGGCGGTGAACAGCATCTCGAGTCCCCGGCTCACGCAGACACCCCTGCGTGAGGAGAAGGAGCCGACAAGTCAGGGGGGCGCCCTGAGGTGGGGCAGGCAGGGGCTGGCAATGCGGGGAAGGGGCG